>JAYJMB010003100.1:16188-58196 GCA_036873735.1 Pouteria campechiana
AGTTCATCCTCCACATGAACTAAATGACTCAAATGATCTACGACATGATTTTCTATCCCTCCTTTGTCTTTGATCTCTAAATCAACTTCACTCGAGAAAAGTATCCATCTTATTAATCTTGGTTCTACCTTTTTCTTCTCCATTAAATAATGAATAGTTGCATGATCAAAGTAAACAATGACTTTAGTACCAAGCAAATAAGATCAAAATTTTTCTAAATCAAAAACAACAGCTAAAAGTTCTTTTTTAGTAGTAGAATAATTTTTCTAGGCAAAATTCAAAGTCCTTAAATCATAATAAATTACATTATATGCTTTTCCAATTCTTTGACCCCAAACAACACCTACTACATAATCACTTGGATCACACATTATCTCAAAAGGAGCATTCTAGTCAGGGCCTGGATAACTAAGGTTAGGGTGAATAGTTCCTTTAGCTTATCAAACATCTTTTTACATGTCACATCGAACTCAAAAGCCACATCCTTTTATAGCAACGTGCATAGGGGTAATGTTATTTTAGAGAACTCCTTGATGAATCTTTGATAAAAATCTGCATGTCCAAGAAAAGAATAAACTTCCCTCACACTAGTGGGATAAGGTAAAAATTAAATAACATCGACTTCATCTTTATCTACCATAATTCCCCTAGATGAAACAACATGACCAAAAACTATACTATGTTCAACCATAAAATGACGTTTTTCAAAATTTAACATAAGATTAGTTTCTATACATCGTTGAAGAACAAGTGCAAGGTTATACTAATAATTATCAAAGGAGTCTCCTTATACTATGAAATCATCCATAAGATTTCTATAATATGCTCAATATAATCTAAAAATATGCTAACCATACACCTTTTGAAAGTGGTTGGGGCATTGTAAAGGCCAAAGGGTATGTGATGATATGCAAATGTCCCAAATGGGCATGTAAAAGTCATCTTTTCTTAATCCTCTAGAGCAATTGTAATTTGGAAATAACCTAAATAACAATCAAGGAAACAATAGTAAGAAGGACTAGCTAACCTTTCAAGCATTTGATCGATAAAAGGTAAAGGGAAGTGGTCCTTGTCAGTTATAATATTTAATTTTCTATAATCTATGCAAACCCACCACCAATTCTGAACAGGGTAGGAACTAACTCATCATTCTGATTTTTCACAATAGTTATTCTAGTCTTTTTAAGAACTAGTTGAACCAATCTAACCCAATTACTATCTGAAATAAGATAAAACATTCCAATTTCAAGACATTTGAGGATCTCCTTTTTTACTAAATCAATTATGGGTGGGTTCAATCTTTTTTATAGTTGACAGAAAGGTTCTGCTCCCTCTTCAAGTAAGATATGATACATGCATTTAGATAGGCTAATTCCTTTAAAATCTACAGTTATCCAACCAATAGCTGTCTCATGCTCCTTAAGGACCTGCACAAGCTTTTCTTCTTGCGGTGCACTGCACAAGCTTTTCTTCTTGTAGTGCACTAAGTATACTAGAGATGATCACTAGTAATGTTCCGTTGTCTCTAAGGAACACGTACTTTAGGTGACTAGGGAGAGGGTTCAAATCTAAAATAAAGGCCTACAAAATAAAGGGTAAAAGTTTCTTGTTAGAAATTGGTAACATAATATAAGGAATGTTACCTGATTGTTGTAACTTTAGAAAATTATTCAACGCTGTAACAATTTCCTACAAATCAGTATTCAAGGCTAACACCTCATTCTCTTTACAAGATGCTTACTAATGGTAACTTCTAATCCATCTTTTCTGTCAAGTTCAAAAACCTCCTATGTTAAAGAATTAATCACATTAATAGAATCAATAGGATTATCATCACCACGATATTTCATGGCATCATAAATACTAAACTTAAAATTTCACCATCAAATTCCATGGTAAGTTGCCGCTATGAACATCTATCTTAGTCTTGGATATCTTTAAGAATGGTCTTCCTAATAAAATAAGAGTAGTTTAATCACCATTTTTCATATCTAGCTGGTGTCTTATCATAGGCAATCAAATTTAGAACCTTACTCCAATTAAATTACTTGTAGTATTGTGAATAAGGGTCGATCCCATGGAGAGTATCTAGCTTAATTTTATGCAATATGAACAAGAAAGGGGGGTTTTAAATGCGGTGAAGATAACATTACAAAAGAAATCTATCAGAGAAGAAAACCTTAGTTTAAGTTAATATCTACCATCAGAATATCATAACCAATCATTGATGCAATTATAAATCAAATCATACTTTGAATATTCACCATTTGAATTATTTTTCTTATCTCTCCTTCAACATAGTTAATTAGAAACAAGCATTCTAATTAACCCTAATTAACAAACAACCCTAGACCAGTGGTAAAAGTTTAATCTAATAGCAGCGTTAAGATTTATAGAGATTGGTGAAGCTAAACAACACAAGCACTAGCGGTTGCATTTAATTTAGTCAAATATTCATCCTAAGATTTAATAACTGCAACAGCAACAAATTATTAAACCCTAGTTGCTTCATCAATTAGAGGCATCAAACAATCATGGATTTGATATCTAATATAGGAATAAATTGCAATGAATAATAAACTAGTAGGCCTCCTAGCAATTAAACATAACAATCATAATCATCAACAAAGAAGAATATTCAATACTCAATGTATAAATTGTAGAATTAAATCAAATTAGATCTCACAGTATGTTGATTCTAAGGCTTCTATCTCTGTAACCAAGAATAAAAGTTTATCCATTCATGGTCATGAAGTCACAAAGAAAATAAGATAGAAAAGAGAGAAGAGAGAAGATTCTGAAAGCCATCAAGAAGTCCTCTCCAAACTCTAGCAAAAGAACCCTCAAAAACCCTAGAAAAATACTATTTAAAATAGAGCCAAAATAAGCAAAAATCCAAAAAAAATTGGAAAATATGATCAGCCGCTAGGGCTGCCGGTGCCACCTTACTGTCCAGTGGGGTGGTGTTGATTATGAGTAGGCGCCGACATTGCTGGTTTGTTGTCTACCAGACATGCATCCACTATTTTGACCATAACTTCCTCAATATAACTTAGAATCACATAATTATTTTTGAATTAGTTATATAGCTTCTAGATATACAAGTTTCATGTTGATCACTTTTCCCAAATTATCTTCTAAATATGAAAAAAGTGGTCCACAAGTGATACCATGTGTAATCTTCAGCTCCTTTTTGACATATTTAGATCCTGTCTCCACTCAGTTGTCCTTGATGTAGTCTTTATCTCTTAGACCTCCAAACATGAAAGTTGTATAACTTTTTCTTGTATTTCTAAAGCATCTTTAATCATCTCAATCATAGGTTTGATAAGAGATTTATGCCCAAAATATGGATTGATGCTAAAGTTGTCCAAAATTATCCAATTGACTTCCCTGAAATATAAAGCATTTGCACCTGATATACATGTGTGATATCATATACAATTAATAATTCTATAATATAAAATAATAATTATATTTAAACACCAAACACTAGACTCATACTCACAGCTCTGCCCAATATCAGAATTGGGCCATGATGGCAATCACACAACTATAAGTACAATTATATCACTATGACATGCCTATGCTATACAATATATATTTCTAATCTTTGTACAAAAATTTAATTAAACTTGAAGTTTACAAAGATATAACATGAAGGTATTTCAATCCCAATTTACCATTTCATAATTAAAATATCTTCAAGTCTGGATTAACAATCCCAATCCACAATTGAGATTCTTTACCTATCTTGTAAGCTAAAAAAATAGAATAAAAAGGGATAAGTACAGGCAACTCAGTAAGTAGGTATAAATAACAGAAAATAATTAATACAAATAACATATTCTAACCCAAAATATGCATAAACAACATTATATTCCTATTTTCATTCATCATCATAAATAAAACACATTATCATCTTGTCCTAAGTTGAACAACACAAAATAATCATATCATGAGGCTTAAATTTTCATTTTTCAGGTATGCCCTATGCCTTTGAGGTGTATAATAATAGAAGTCAGATATTGTGCCATGCAGGCACCACATATCAACACGATGTTCAACAAGCATAAAATTTAAAATTATGTCATTCAAGCACACCATACATAATTATACTTTATCATAGAATGTTCATCATTCCATTAATACACACATTTATATAACATAGGATGATACATATCATTTAGTATAATAGCTTGGGTTATCCTTTATCCCCAAAATATATTTACTCATTCAAAAGAATTCTAGACTGGGATATTTATTATCCCTGATACACAATACAATTACCTTAGATCATAATCATCCACTGTTTCAATCTAGGGACACTCTCTATCTCTCACATTTAAGCATCCATACACAAAAATAATGTCGTTATGCCTAGAATAAGGGATAACATCTATCCTTGACATTCAATAATTACAAAACATCATAAATTTTATTCTTTAAACTAGTAAGGGATATCAACAATCCCCAAAACAAAACATACATGCTCGGATTTCAAACAACGAGATATTCTATATCCCCATTCATGCATTCAACAAACAAAGAAGGTAGATTACTTACCTTAAGAAATGTTCATTTCATCATCCTTCAAGTTCATAACTTAGCTTCCATCATTGGTTGAATAATCCTACACATGTCACATACACCACTATTCAATTTACATATGTCAAATAGAAATCCAACTCAATTCCATAAACTACACTACTAGGTAAAATTTCACCCAAGTCATATTTCTAGTTATTTCCTTTATTTGAATACTCTACTCATGATCTAATTATCATCCCTAAACATCACCTTCCTCATTTCCACCATTAGGTAAGTTCAATAAACACAAAACAACCCTTAAACACTCTTTATAAATGCAATTTAATTGATGATAAAATTTCCACTTGTTGTTCTCTTTCCAAATTGCCAATTGGTGAACTATAAACCCTCTTTCCATAATAATATCCATTAAATTTTCAAAGGCACTTCACTAGCTATTTACATTTACATTTTACTCACTTAATTAAAGTCAAATAAACTAAATTTCCAAGTGTACAAACTATCCATATAGCTGCCTATTTTTGGGGTGATTTTCAAGATGCATTTCCATTGACATTTTCACCCTACAATATATTTCTAACTGAATTATCCTTAAAATTACACATAAGCAAGTTAATTAGCTCCCAAATAAATCAAACCAGCTACCCTAATTCATTATTCATAGCTAAATGGCCTCTCTTCAGGTCATTTTGTCAATCATGTTATGTGTATGATTTAACTTAAATTTTCTAGCAACATATAGTGTATAAAATGCATTTCCTTCATTACACATTCATAACCAAACATAATTAATAGAAATTAAGCATAATAATTAACCCATTAAATTTTAAATTCGTTCAATATTCTATCCAACCTCCAATCATGCCCAAATCTCAACCAATATCTATGTATGTTGTTGTCCATTTCATGGACAGCAACATATGTAGATAAATCATACCCAAATCATTATTAAAATATTGCATCAACCCTTAATATCATTTTCCTCAATAATTCCCCAATCAATCCACACCAAAAATCCCCAAACAAATTACATTTTCATCATATAAAACCCTAGCAACTAGAAAATCCAAAATTAGTTTAGGGGAAGCAATTACCTTTAATACTTGTGTTGATTCCTTAAAAAAAATGCAAATCCCAATTTGATCTTCACCCTCCCCAGGAGTTGCAACAACAAAATAGAGATTTACATAAGGATCCTCCTCCCTTGCACATCCAAATGGGTTGTATTGAGGTTTACTAATGGTGTAAGGTTGATTGCAAGAGAAATCAAGAATTTTCATGCAAGATTTGGTGGGGAGATGGGGACGTGAATGGGTAGCAATGGGGCTGATTTCTATGGGTGTGAGAGAGGGAGAAGGGGGGGAGACGTGAGGATGGTGGAGGACTTAATTGTTGCTCTATTTTGGTACTCCACCAATGCATTTCTATTCCATACACATGTAACCCATAATTTCCATCATTTCATCTATTAATTCTCTTCAAATATCACAATTAATTTGATATTATAATTAACTCAAATGTGTATATCAATTAAATAAATAATTGTATCCAAATAAATAGAAATAATATCATTTAAATCATGATTATCTTGCCTCAATCAAATTATGGGTCATCACTCACCCACTAAGTAAATAAATCACTTATAAATTCCACATCATAATTATATATATATATATTGAAATGGATCTTTTATACAAATTTTCAAAATTATTTGCATAAATAATGAATAATTTTCAATTTTATCAATTTAATCCTGTTATTTTTTGTACTTAATTTTTCACCACACATAGCCTCAGTAATTTCAACATATCGTTTTGATATGATATCCAGATGATGTGATTTTTGAGGCATTAGAAAGATAACATCAATACCTAAAACTTTCATGTTGACAATGTTTTCTACATCATTCCAAAAATATGTCAAACAAATTAATTAAAGTGACCTAATAATTCACACCGTTACATTTTAGCAATTTAGAACAGTCTCACTGATTTGATCATAAGTTTTTCATCCGATATCAAAATTAAGTGATTCTTGATTTTTTGAAAATATAATTTTAATATATACATCTTTTATGTTGAAAACATTTTCTAATTCATCCATTATATATGTCAAAAAAATTTAACACAAATGACCCATTTTCAAAATTTAACATTTTCTTAAAATAGACTTATATAGTTTCGATTTTTTCTCAATCTTTCCTTAATTTAATTTTATTTATTTCCACTAATTTTCATATTATTTTACCACATAAATTATAGCCACAAAATTTAATAATTTTCTTGCATAATTAAAATGACATCATGTAATTATTAAAATATATACACATTAATTTCCATCTTAAATTATGTTTCATGTCAAAAACCTTTCTAACCTTCTCATGCATTTGCTCATGCAATAAAATTATAATTTTTCTCATTAATTAATCATCAAATATCCAACATTGGCATTTATCAATTGCAATTTAATCATAACATTATTTTCACATGTGCGTATTAAATTTAGCATGCACCATTTTATCTTGAATTTCACAATTTCTCTTACTTCAAATTAAAATTTCAATTTACTCACTATATAAAATGCAAAATTATAACTTTTCAATAACAATCCATAATTTAACACTACTAGGTGTTACAAATGATCTCCCATAAACTTGCATATCTTCTCATTATCCATCAATGGGATCACATGCATATCATGAATCATAAAGACTTTTTGTGGGTTGTAGTGTGGTTTAGGGTAAATATTTAGAAATTTAGGTCAAAATCCATTGAAACTAGTGAAGCACAAATAAATAAACTCAAGCTCAAACATATAAGACATGTACAATCACTTGTTTTCTTCAACATCTTTCATCTTAGAATACATGATGTATAAACAAATCCTTTCCCTTGGAATTTTGATATTTTTCCTTTCTCACTTTGACATTCTTTTTCAATTTTAAGATCAATAATATGTTCCATTTCACCAATCATAGCCATACTAAAAATTTTGACACCCCCACACTTTTTGTTTATACACCCATACATAGCGTAGTGATTGCCTATACTTTACCAGCTCTATGGCATGGGTAAAAATAGTGCTTTTCTGGGTTTTAAGCTTGTAACACAAGTTCACAACAAAAGTCTATAAAGCTCAAAGGGGTTCAACAAGAGAAAAAATTAATCACAAGGGTAGGCTATTTGGCTCATATAACTTATAACAAAAGAAGGCCTTAATCATGTTCATGCATGCATATATGAATATAATTTCAAAGAGAATCAAGGCAAGTTCTAGAAAAATAAATCCATGGAAAAATATCTCTCATGAAGAAAAATGATGAAACTGATGTGAATGTGTTAGTCTAAAGGCTCAAAATCTCACTAGCTTTTGTCTACAAAATTTAGTCATCACCATTCTCAAGGAAAATAATTAAACTGAGAAATTGCAAATTGGAAAATTACTTAATCAATCATGAATTTTTCAAGCTTAGTTGAATCCTACTCATGACATCCCCAACCTCAAATCATAGGAAACCCCCAAAACAAAGGGTGAAATTGACTCTCTCTCAATTTTTTTTTCAAAAATGAAAGCAAAGATAAAAACAAAAACATAACCTAAACCTAAACCTAAATCTCCTCCCTTACACTTAAAACTTATATTGTCCCTAATGTGAGTTCAAATGCAAAGAAGATGCAAAAATAACCATAATATAAATGCAAAAATAAGAAGGAAATAAGAAAAAGAAAGACAAACTCCCCTTGGGATGCCTTTCAAGTAGCACTTTTGTTTATAGTAATTGGCTCAAATCACTACATCTTATTCAATCTGGAGCAATTGCAAACTGGAAATAACAAAGCATGCATATAGATGGATCAATTCCTTTAATATCTTTCAGTTTCCAACCGATAGCCCTCTTATGCTTCTTAAGAACTTACACAAGTCTTTCTTCTTTTAATGGATTGAATTTATTGAAGATGATCACTGGTAAAGTTCCTTCATCTCCAAGGAACATGTACTTGAGGTGATTGGGAAGAGGCTTCAAATTTGGAATGAATGCTTGCAAAACAGATAGTAAAAGGCTCTTGTTAGAAATTGGTAACTCAATGTAAGGATCATTACTTGATTTTAGTAACTTCGGAAAGTCATCTAATGTTACAATAGTTTTTTGCAAATTAGTACTCAAAGGTAACACATCATTTCTCCTTCTCAAGATGTTTACTAATGGTAATTTCTAATTCGTCTTTTCTGTCAAGTTCAAAAACTTCCTGTACACAAGAATCAATCACGTCAATGGACTAAACAGGATCATCAACATCATCAGGATATTTCATGGCATCATAAATGTTAAATTTAACAATTTCACCATCAAATTCCATGGTAAGTATGCCATTGTAAACATCTGTCTTAGTATTAGATGTCTTTAGGAAGGGTCTTCATAATAGAATAGGAGTAGTGTGATTATCATTCTCCATATCTAGCATATAAAAATTAGCAAAGAAGACTAAATCATTAACTTGCTCTAGAACAACTTCAACTACACCTTTGGGATATGCATTGGATCTATTAGTCAATTGAATTACAACACCAGTGTTATTTAAAGGTACAAGTTTCAAAGAAGCACATAAAGAATATGGCATGACATTAATGGATGCTCCTAAATCTAACATGGCCTTCTCAAGTTTAGTGTTGCCTATCACGCAAGGGATAGTTAACATACCTAGATCTTTGCACTTTTTATGGAGTTTTCTTTGAATGATTCCAGAAACATTCTCACCTTCTCATACCCCTTAAGTTTCTATTTCGCTTTATTGTGCACAATTCTTTCAAGAATTTAGCATAACAAGGTACTTATTTAATGGCATCAAAAAGTGGAATCTTTACCTCACATTTTGCAAAAAGTCTCAAATAGATCTTGATATCACTCAATTTTTTGAGATTCTACTAAAGCCTTAGGACAAGGTGGTACTTGTTTATATTCAAAAAGAGGTGGAAACTTATGTTGAGTTACTTCATTATCTTTAGGAATGTCTTTGTCTGCAACAATATCTTTCTTCTTTGCTTTCTCCATTAGTGTAGGAGTCATCTTTTCTAGAATCTCAACCTCTTAACCCTTCTCAAAATGATTACACTCACATTTTCTCTTGGATTCACCATTGTTTGAAAAGGCAATTTTCCTAAACTTTGTGTCTCCAGCAGATTGATTGTTGTTGCCATTTGACTCATCTGATTCTCCAAACTCTGAATGCTAGCCTTCATCTCCTGTTAAAATTGCAAAGTGTTAGAGGCAAGAGACTTAACAATATCTTCCAAAGATATACTTGAGTTAGAAGTTTATCCCTGTTGTTGTTTAGGTGGGTATGGTTGCATCTACTACTGAAAATTTGGGCGATTTTGAGTTGTGGGCTGATTTACTTGTGGGTTGTAATAGCTGAAATTAGGGTGATCCCTCCATCCTTGGTTGTATGAGTTAGAATAAGGATCATACTTCTTCTATGGTTGTCCAAAAAAGTCACCCATTGCATTCACTTACTCAATAGGTTCCTCTTGAAGAGTTGGGCAGCATTAGTTGGATGTCCTATTATCGAACAAATTCCACAAGCCTTCATTGTTTGTATATTTCCTATAGCCAATTGACAAACAAGAGAAGTCAGACCTGCAATTTATTGCTCAAGGACCTCATTAACAAGCTTGGATACAGAGTCAAGCCTATTGCCAAATTATTGTGAGTTGGCTGCCATGTTTGCAATCAAATTCCTCATAGCTTTAGGAGTTTTATCTACCAAAGCTCCTCCACTAGTGGCATCAATTATGCTCCTTTCAATGGGTAGAAGACCCTCATATAAATACTAGATGAGTAACTACCCACTGATTTGATGATGAGGGCAGCATGCATATAATTTTTTGAAATGCTCCCAATATTCATATAGGGATTCTCCACTATGTTGTCTCACACCACAAATTTCCTTCCTAATGTTGGCTGCCCATGAAGCTGGGAGATATTTCCCCAAAAATAACCTCTTCATCTCATTCCATGTCGTGATGCTCCTTGATGGTAAATATTAAGTCAATACTTAGCCAAATCCTTCAAAAAGAATGGAAAGGCTCTAACCTTTATCTACTCTTCAGTCACCCCTGTTGGTTTCATACTCATACACACTACGTGAAACTCCTTTAGATGCTTGTCGGGATCTTCACCTGCAAGACCATGAAAAGTGGGCAAGAAATGTATTAGTCTAGATTTTAGTTCAAAATTAATAGTAGCATTTAAACTAGGAAACGTTATACATAAAGGTTGTTGATCCAAATCAGGTATGGCAAGCTCTTGCAAAGTTTGATTTCCAGCCTTGATTTCCTCCTTTTCTGAATTAGAATTGCTATATTCAAATAGAGGATTCGAGATTAGTTGGTCCTCTTTAGAAATTCTATAAGCTTCTCTCCTTAATCTATGCAAACTTTTCTCTATTTCTAGCTCGTACTGAAGATTGCCTGTATTAGAGGATCGAGTAACAGGCATAAATAGTCAAAGAGAATCTAATAAATCCAAAAAAAAAATAAAGAAAGAAAAATCTTATATATATATATATTTCAAAAATAAAATAAAGATCACTAAAGCACAAAAATCAACTAGAATGCCTCCTTGGCAACGGCTCCAAAAATTTGGTGTGTTGTCATAGGCAACCGAATTTAGAACCTTACTCCAATTAAATTACCTGTAGTAATATGAATAAGGGTCGATTCCACTGAGAGTATCTAGCTTAATTTTATGCAATGTGAACAATAAAGAGGGGTTTTGAATGTAATGAAGATAATTTTATAAAAGAAATTTATCAGAGAAGAAAACCTTGGTTCAAGTCAACATCTATCATCAGAATCTCATAACTAATCATTGATGCAATTATAAATGAAATCATACTTTGAATAATCATCATTGAAATTATTTTTCTTATCTCTCCTTCAACATAGTTAATTAAAAACCAACATTTTAATTAACCCTAACCACTAAAAAACCCAAGACCAACACTAAAGGTTTAATCTAATAGCAACATTAAAATTTGTAGAGATTAGTGAAGCTAAACAACACAAGCACCAGCAGTTACATTTAATTTAGTCAAATATTCTTCCTAAGATTTAATAACTGCAATAGCAGCAAATGATTAAACCCTAGTTGCTTCACAGATTAGAGGAATCAAACAATTATGAATTTGATATCTAATTTAGCAATAGATTGTAATGAATAATAAACTAGTAGGCGTCCTAGCAATTAAACATAACAATCATAATCATGAAAAAAAGAGCATTCAATACTTAAAGTATAAATTCAATAATTGAATCAAATTAGATCCACAGTATGTTGATTCTGAGGCTTTTGTCTCCTTAAACCAAGAATAAAAGTTCAGCCATGCAGGGCCATGAAATCGCAAAGAAAACAAGATAGAAGAGAGAGAAGAGAGAAGATTCTCTATCAAAAGCTGTGAGGATGTCCTCTCCTATTGGTCCCTTATATAATGGCACCTCAAGAGTGGGGGGAGTGAATTGAGCTTTTAAAACTTTTGATCAAATTAAATGATTATGGTGCTGAATGAATAAGTAAAATAGATTGCACAATACACAACACAAGATTTTTTTAGTGGTTTGGCCCTTCCTGGGTTCCTACTCCACTTCTCTAAGTCATTCTCCTCTACTGAACTCAGGTTCCACTAATACCTTGATCAACTTGATCAAATACATGTTGGTTTTACAACAAGCTCACCAACCAACTTACTGGTTTTCCAAGCTAACTAGAAACTTTCAAACTTCTTAGTTTTCAAAGCTTACTAACGAACTTATACCCTTTCAGCAAGTTCCCTACTTACTTATCTCAATACATAAACATCAAGTACTTTGCATGTGTTGCTAAACACTAAATCAAAGTGTATAGATTAATGCCTCTTACTTAGGTAGACTTGTACATAAATTTAGAACTTTAAGTTAATGATTAAGCAATAAGAGCAAAAGATTCAAACTCCTTGATTGAGAAGAGATTTAGACTTTGAGAGCTTTGAAGAGTTGTATCCATTAGAGTTGAACTTTGAAGGAAGATTTTGAATACTCAAAACTTAAGCTTCTTTGATCTCTCATATATATTCAATGATATTCAATCATTATAGTCTTTTCCTTCTAAATCTCTCTTTCATAGATTGACAAAGATTTTTCCGTTGCTAATTTTGGCAGACATTCAAACATTCCAAAATATTTTTCTTTACCTTATCTTTTGTCTAACATCTGACTTTCTTGCAATTTGGTATCAGTTTGCAACTTTTTTGCTAACTTTTCTAAATGTTCACTTTCATATCAAGTGCTCCAAAGTTGGTCCTTCAGATATTCTGAAGAGACAAGTGAATAAATGATGTTTTAATTGATTTTGGATAATTTAATTTATTTTCTTCAGATTTTCCAAAGTGATTATAATCCTTCTTAGTTGTAACAGTCATTTGAAGAAAGAACTTCAAATTTTTTGAACTTAGAATGCTTTCAGAAAAGTGATCCAAAGCTTTTTTTAACATCTGTGAAGCTTTATTTAATTCCAAAGCTTGTATGAATTTACTTGAAGCATGACTCCAGGTTCTCTGAAGCATTGTTGATTATCTTCAAAGCTTGTCTTGTTGTTTCCGAAGTGTAATGTAAGATTCTAAAGCTTTGAAAAAGATTCTGAAGTATGCTTGAGACAATTCTGAAACATGTTGTAAGGATTCCAAAGCTTGTCTTGCATTTTTCTATGATGCCTTTAAATTATCTCCGAAGTATGCTTGAGATAATTCTAAAAAACTCTATAAGGATTTTGAAGCTTGTCTTGTGTTTTTCTCTGATACTTTTCAATTATCTCCGAAAGCTTCTCTATAATGTCTCCAAAGCTTCTCAATTTACTCTGATGCACATTTATAACATCTCTGAAGTATTTCTTTTTACTCCAAAGGTTACTGTGAAGACTTCTGATACCGTGAAGACTAAAATTCTATTTTCATCTTCTAAAGCTTGTTCTATGCAAGTTGGTTCTATTTGAGAAATAAAAGCAAAATTGTCACATACTTGGTGATACGAAGATCTGGTTCTAACTTTGCATATACATCATCAATTATCTGACTTTCATGGTGATCATACATAAATCTCCAATCTTTGGAAAAAATATCATTACATTCATTGTTTACCTTAGTGATGGATGGTCCATTTTCTGTATCTTCTTCATCCATCTGTGTTATTGATTGGGAGGGTTCCCTTTTTTTGTCTTGGATTTTCATTTTCTCAACTAAAGTTATTAGTTTACCTATGTCATCATCAAAATCACTTATCCTCCTAGAGGAATTAGTATTTTCATCAAATTTTACATGAATAGATTCCTCTACAGTCTTACTTTTCTGATTGAGAAGGTTCAAGTTTCTTGCCATAGTATAATTCAAATAGAGTTTTGTTGAGTATGGATTTAGCAAAGATTCTGTTAATAATATAACATGTTGTGCTCATTGCTTTAGCCAAAAATATTATGGAGGACTATATTCACTCAACATTGTCCTTGCCATCTCTTGTGAGGATCTATTTTTTCTTTCAGCTACTCCATTTTGTTGGGGTGTTCTTGGTTCGGAGAAAGTTTGAAGAATTCTATTATTTTCACAGAAATCGGTGAATCTATGGTTTTCAAACTCTCCACCA
Source organism: Pouteria campechiana (assembly GCA_036873735.1). NCBI lineage: Eukaryota > Viridiplantae > Streptophyta > Magnoliopsida > Ericales > Sapotaceae > Pouteria > Pouteria campechiana. Next base: position 30,406 of record JAYJMB010003100.1, read on the forward strand.
TGATCACTCCTTATTGTATTTATATAAGAGCTTTGTTCATTCTGTATACATTTGGAAAATACTTCAAAGAATGAAAAGGCTTCATCTTTGGATGTTAAAAATATTACCCAGGTAAATCTACTAAAGTCATCTATAATGACATATGCATAATGTTTCCCTCCAAGGCTTCTTGTTCTTGTTGGACCAACTAAATCTATATGTAGCAACTGAAGAGGTTCGGTTATGTATACTTATTTGTTTGATTTGAATGATTCTTTTGCTTACTTGCCTTTCATGCAAGCATCATACAACTTATTGTCAAATTTGAGTTTTGGTAAGCCAACAACTAGATTTTTATTATATAGTCTTTCAATCAGATTCTTGTTGGCATGTCCTAGTCTTTTATGCTACAACATGGGTTCACTTTTATTAACAACAAGATATTTGACTGGAATATCACATAAATCCACCAAATACACATTTTCATGTCTCCTTCCAAGTACTACAACTGAACTTGAACTATCTAATATTGAATAAGTATGGGATTCAAACACAACTTTGTAACCATTATCATAGAATTGACTTACACTTAAAAGATTGTATTTCAATCCTTCTACTAATAAAATATTTAAAATTGTAATAGAGGGAGGTTGGCCAATTTTACCAATTTCAACCACTTTACCTTTTTTGTTATCCCTAAAGGTAACTGTTCCTCTATTTTTAGCTTTTAATTCTGTGAAGAGCTCCCTTTCTCCTATCATGTGTCTTAAGCAACCACTATCAATGTACCACTTGCTATTCTCTATGGATCTCAAACACACCTACAGTAATGAAATTAAGCTATAATTTTTTGTACCCATTTAGAAATGAGTCTAGGTGGGTTAGTAGCAGAATACTTTAGCATCCATTATTTTTTAAATGCTACTAATCTGTTTTCTGGATATATAGTTGCATTTACTACTTTAGCAACTATTTTAGGAATCCAAATCATATTTTTTGGGTTCTAATTTTCTTTTATGATTTTTCTTTCTTTGGGTTCCCATATATTTCTTTGTTTTAAGTTTGAATGAGGTAGTAGTTAAGGTTCTTCTAAGAGCATAATTTTCTACTTTAATTTGCTCAAGATCTATATTAATATTTTGATCAATTTTGAGCAATGTATTTTCTTATTTTAATTTAGAGCATTCATTAATTGTTCTTTCAAGTTCTCTTTTAGTTTCCTTATATTTACCTTTTAGTGTTTTTAAATCTGAATAAAGTTCTTCTAATAATTCTTCAATATAAAAAATTTTAGGTTTTGAATTTACACCATCATTGTGAATATCTATGAAGTTTATTCTTGTATGATGTTCTCCTCGATCCTTTTCTTTGGAGTTGAGTGAGCTAAATTGAGCTTCATTTTCTTCTTCTTATTCACTCGAGCTTTCTTACATCATATTTTCCAACATTTCCTATGCAGCCATAACTTTCTTCTTCTTTCCAAATTTCCTACTATTAAAAACATTTTTTGTCAAAGTACGAGTTATACCTTTTCTTCTTGTCTTCTTGCTTTTTGTTTAGTTCTGGGCAATCAAACTTCATATGCCCAGGCTTGTTATAGTTGTAACAGATTAGAACTTCCTTTTTCTTGTCTTCACTCTTGAAGTTCTTGGAATTATTTCCAAATATTTTCTTCTTGAACATGTTTTTGAGTCTTCTGGTTATCATTGTCATATCCTCATCATCTTCAGAGGTTGAGGTATCTTTTGAAGATTCTTTATTTTTTAATTCTACTTAGAAAGCTATTGTTTTCTTGCCTTTAACTTCATCTCGTGCTTTTTGCTTCATTAGTTCTTCATGGGTCATGAGTGATCCCATGAGTTCTTTTACTTCACCTTTATCAGATCTTTTGCTTCTTGTATAGCAGTCACTTTAGGCATCCAATGCCTAGGTAGAGATCTCAAGATTCTCTTTACTAGCTTGGTCTCTTCATATTTTTCTCCTAAGCTCTTTAAGCTATTGGTGATTTTCTAAAATCTTCCAAACATTTCAGAAATATTTTCTGATTCCTTCTTTGAGAAAGCTTCATATTCTTACACTAGAATGTTTATTTTAGTATCTTTTACCTGGTTTGTACCTTCTTGTGCTACTTTGAGTTTATCCCAGATTTCCTTAACTAAATCACATGCAAAAGTCTTTTCAAATTTTGAGAAGGTTAAAGGATAGTAGAGATAGTTCTTTGCCTTGGCATCATATTCTACTACTTGTATATCTTTTATAGCATATTTGTTTTCAATGTTGGTAAAATTCTTTCCACTTTTCATTATAAGCCACAAATGGTAATCTTTGGCAGTCAAGAAATTTTGCATTCTCATTTTCCAATACCCATATTTGATTTCATCAAATAGAGGGGGTCAAGAAGTATATTGTCCTTCAGTAGATGTATTGTGGAACATACCGGTCATTTGAATCTCTTCACAAGTTAATATACTGGCAATCAAAATTTAACTAGTGAAGTCTACTCAGATACCACTTGTTGATCCCTTATACAATGGTAGCTCAAGAGGGAGGGTGAATTGAGCTTTTAAAACTTTTGGTCAAATCAAATGATTATGGTGCTGAATGAATAATTAAAATAGATTACACAAAACACGTCACAAAATTTCTATAGTGGTTTGACCGTTCCTGGGTTCTTACTCCACTTCTCTTAGTCAGTATTCTCTACTGAACTCAGGTTCTACTAATACCATGATCAACTTGATCAAGTACATGTTGGTTTTACAACAAGCTCACCAACCAACTTACTGATTTTGTAAGCTAACCAGAAACTTTCATAACTTGTTGATTTTCAAAGCTCACCAACGAACTTATACCATTTCAACAAGTTCCCTACTTGCTTATCTTAATACATAAACATCAAGCACTCTATTTGTGTTGTCAAATACTAAATCGAAGTGCACAGATTAATGCATCTTACTTAGGCAGACTTGTACATAAATTCAAAACTTTAAGTAAATGAATAAGTAATAAGAGTGAAACATTCAAACTGCTTGATTGAGAAGAGATTTAGACTTTGAGAGTTCTGACAGAGTTGTATCCTTTGGAGTTGAACTTTGAAGGAAGATTTTGAAATCTCAAAACTTAAGCTTCTTTAATCTCTCATATATATTTAATGATATTCAATCATTATTGTCTTTTGCTTCTGAATCTCTCTTTTATAGATTGATAGAGATTTTTTTGTTGCTGATTTTGGTAGAAATTCAAATGTTTGAAAACATTTTTCTTTACCTTATCTTTTGTCTGAAGTCTGACTTTCTTGCAATCTTGTATCAGTCTGTAACTTTGCGCTGATAATTTGATTTATTTTCTATAGATTCTTTGAAGTGATTATAATACTTCTTAGTTGCGATAATCATTTGTAGAAAGAACTTTAAATTTTCTAAACTTAGAATACTTTCCGAAAAGTGATCCAAAGCTTTGTTTAACATCTTCAAAGCTTTGTTTAACATTTCCAAAGCTTATTTGAATTTACTCCAAAGTGTGACTCCAGGTTCTTTGAAGCATAGCTGATTATCTTTGAAGCTTATCTTGTTGTTTCCAAAGTGTATTGCAAGATTTTGAAGCTTTGAAAAAGACTCCGAAGTATGCTTAACACTATTCTGAAACACATTGTAAGGATTCTGAAGCTTATCTTGCATTTTTCTCTGACGCTTTTCAATTATCTCCAAAGTATGCTTGAGGCAATTTGAAACACGCTGTAAGGATTCTGAAGCTTGTCTTGCATTTTTCTCTAATGCTTTCCAATTATCTCCAAAGCTTCTCTATAACATCTCCAAAGCTTCTCAATTTACTCCGATGCACATTTATAACATCTCTGAAGTATTCCTTTTTACCTCAAAGGTTGCTGTCAAGACTCCTGACACTTGTTCTGAATATCTCCGAGTCATACCATGACAATTTCTGAAGCTTTAAGCATTTTACTACGAAGATCATTGTTGCGATTTTGAAGCAGTGCAATTTTCTCCAAGGCACATTAAGAAAGACTTCGAAGTTGGTCTGTTGGCTTTTGAAGCATGTCTTCAAGACTCCAAAAATTTATTTTCTTGAATTAAGTATATGTGAAATTTATATACTTAATTTTGAAAGAACATTTACTTTATGTCTTCCCTTTATCATTATAAAGGTTATTCTCAAGTTGAGTATGAGTTAATATTTCAGCAGAATACTTGAGAACAAATTGTTAGTATCTTAATGTTTCACCCATGTCTTTGCTCATCATCAAAACATACTTAGTTAAGAATGTTAATCATCAAAATCAAGCTAGTTAATATTCGTTCAACATCTCCAAAATTTAGCAAAAGAACTCTTAAAAACCCTATGAAACTTCTATTTAAAATAAAACTAAAATATGCAAAAATCTAAAAAAATTTATAAAATAAAAATTTTGATCAGTCTTTAGGGTGGTGTTGATTATGGGTAGGCACCAACTATGCCAGTTTGCTATCTACAAGACCTGCATCTACTGTTTTGATCATAACTTACTAATTTTAACTCCACATTACATGATTTTTCTTGAATTAGTTAGATAGCTTTGAGATACATAACTTTTATGTTGATCACTTTTTCCAAATAATCCTTTAAATATAAAATAATTAGTACACAAGTGATGCCATATGTAATCTTTAGCTCCTTTTTGACATGTTTTGATATTTTCTCCACTCAGTTGTTCTTAATTAGTCTCTATCTCTTAGAAATCCAACATGAAAGTTGTAGAAAATTTTATTTTGTTTCTAGAGCATCTTTAATCATCTTAATTGAAGGTCTGATGAGAGATTTATTTCCAAAATATGGATTGATGCTAAAGTTGTCCAAAATTGTCCAGTTGCCTTCTTTTTGCACTTAACAACTCCATTTGTCTGTGAAATCAAAATAAAGGAATAATGAGTATATTTAGGAATCAAATAAGTGTAAAATCTAAGTATTAAGGGAATAAAATATAACATTTTTCATTCTCATCACTAGCACATAGAAATCAGTAGATAAAACCAAACCATTAACTTACACAAGAACATCCTCAACTACACCTCTAGGATAGGCTTTAGATCTATCAACCATTTGAATCACAACATTAGCTTTATTCAAAGGTTCAAGTTTCAAAGAAGCATATATTATTGTCCCTTGCAAATGGTAGCTTAAGAGGGGGAGTGAGTTGAGATTTTAAAATTTTTGGCCAAGATCAAATAATGGTGCTGAAATAAAATCAGAAAAATCACATAGTACACTGAGACGATATTTTTATAGTGGTTTGGCCCAACTTGGGTTTCCAATCTACTTATCTAAGTTAGTCTATCTCATTGCAATCAGGTTCCACTAACACTTGATTAGTTCTTTGTTCAATAATACACTTGTTGATTTTCAAAGCTCACCAACAAACTTTTTCAAACTTTAGCAAGTCTCCCTACTTGTTGTCAACAATAATGTGAAAATTGAAATAAATGTGTACAGAAGTGGAAGCATCTTAATAGGAAGATTATACAATGTTCAGGAATAGAAATAATAAATTTAACAATAAAGATCTAGAGATTAAATCTCCAAGAAGTTGCAGAAAGATTGGCTTTGGATGTAGTTAAAAGAGTAGCATAGTAGAGTTGATCTTTTTGGAAGAAAACTTAATGCTTGAGTAAATGCTCTTTGATCACTTTTCTAACTTCAGGAACATCCCTTGTTAACTCCTTTTATATGAGAATTTAAATTCTAACAGTTTGGAAAGACAGCGCTCATCAAATGCACATGAAACATTCAAATTTCTAACCATTGTAGAGTTCTTGCGACTTTAGAGCATCTAAAGTAATGACTTCAAAGACCAAGATGAACGAGATGCAATCATGGGAGAGCTTTTTTGGAAAATTTGAAGGTTTTGCTATTTAGAGTCATCATTGCTTCAGACCCTCTAAAGCAATAACTTCACACCCTCTGAAGTGACAGAATCTTGCGAATTGCACTTCCTTGTGAATGACTTGAACCTGTGTCTCTAATATGCTTCATAATGGCACTTCAAAACATCTGAAGTAGGGCTTCAGCACCTTTGAAATGATAAAAATCCTTAACATCGCGGCTACTTGCTTTAGCACCTCTGATATAACCTTCAAAACATCTAAAGTAATGTGATTTCAATGTAGCCTTTCTAAACTTGGTCTTTCACATTCAGAGTTCCTAATTGCATACCAATGCTTGACATTTCACCTTTGAAGCTCATCTAAAATTGTTTTAGAATTGTATTTCAGATCTTCTAAGCTTCTGTATGCTCCGAACTTGACTTCAGAAGTATTCTTGTGAATCTGAAACCTTCTAAAGTTTGATTCCATCATCTAAAGTACATCTAAAGGACTTCCTTGCTTCTGCACTGAGTTTGTTATAATCTGTTTGATCTCTAAAGTGTGGACGACTTCCTTGGAAGTACCTCTAAAGCTTCTAGATGTGCACTTCAAATCCTCTGAACATTGACATGTCTTCTAAAACTATCTTTCTCGATTTCAAAAATACTTTGCTACCCTTGAAATCTTTTCTTAAGTTCAGGTTTGTTATTCTTAGATCATTTTCTTGATTTTCTTCCTCTGAAAACTAACTTGTGGTGGAATTTAAATAGATGTAATCTTGAATATGCTTTCTAACACTTTTGAAGTTACTTCCTTAACTTACATTTTCTATTTTAACCATATTTCTACAACACTTGGGAAAATAACTTATTAGTACCTTAACTTTTCACTCATGTATTTGCTCATCATTAAAACTTAGCTGATTAATCACATCCATCATCAAAATCAAGCTAAGTAAAAGGGCTAGACTTAACATTTTCTCCTTTTCTAATGATGAAAAAACATCTGAGTAATATACCTTTCAAAAATATAGTAATTTCTAATGCTTCCCTTGACTAAGTGCATCTCCTAATAATTTTTCTAATGGCTCCCCTTAAATGAGTGAACTAGTTCAAACTATGATGCTGCTATTGTTATTTCTCTGATTGTTATTTCTTTCCCTTTTTTTCATAATAAAAAAGTGCATTAGGGAAAAGAAAATAAACACATGATATGAAGAAAAAATCTATATTTCATTGATGAATGATACATACAAGGTACAAAGCATAATGATAAAAAGTTTACATAGAGAAGAAAATAATATAGACATGTTACAAAGATGAATACATAAAAGGAAAAACAAATTGAATTACGATAGCTAGTGTTACTTGGGTTGAGGTTTAGGTATTTTGGTATAAGTTAGAGGGAAATAAGTAGGGTTGTCAGATGGTGGGGTGGGTTGGGTAGAAGGTTTTGGACTAGGTGTTTTAGATTTCCTTGAGACTACAATTTTGGTTCTAGTGGAGGTGGGATAGGAAGGGATAATGGGAATAGAAGTGGAGTTAATAGGAATGGCAGTAGGTGGTTCTGTGAAAGGTTCTGAACCATAGACTTGTTGGTCACATAAGCTAGGCAAAAACCTAAGAGGGGAGGGGTGAATTGGGTTATTAAAAATTTCTCCTTAAATTCCTTGAAATTTTAAAGGCCCCTTTAGAAATTTAATAAAAATAATGCAAGCAATCAATTATTAGACAGAGATTTTTATAGTGGTTTTAGTCAGCTACTCTACTCCAATCTTCCAAGCACTCTTCTCTAGAGACTTCGGTTCCACTATCTCACTATAACAGAAATACAACTAGTGCACTTAGCACTCTTCTTGATTCTAGCTCAAGAAGGCATAACAATCTAGCAAGTTGTTCGTGAGACACACTCCAATGAACACACACTTGTTCTTTTTGATTCCACCTCAAGGGGGCATAAACTATCTAGTGCCTCTACACTCTTCTAGATTCTATCTTTAGGAGACATGAATACAATTTAGCTATTGGCTATAAGACACACTCAAATAGACTAGTAAGCTCTTCTTGAGTTTGGTCTCTAATACTAGCTCAAGGAAATTATAGAGATAAGAACATAAAGAAGAAATATGCTTTACAAAGTATTTCACTAAAAGCATAGGGGAAGTTTGGTTAGCTTGAATGCAAAATTGATTCTTCTTCCCAGAAGTTGTTGTGAACCTTGATGAATGTAGCAGAAGGTTGTTGCACGAAGGCTTTGGGTTTCTCTTTTTTTTAAGTGAAAGAATGAAGATTAGAGCTTAGTGGAATGCAACAATTCTTCTCTTCATTTTATCTTTACTTCTCTTCATATCAGCTTTGAATTCCAACCATTGGAGGTAGGGGAGCTTCATTAAATGTAGAAGAATGTTTAAAATTTCTCCCATTTAAATCTACCATCTTCTAGTTGGGCTTTATAGATGTGAAAACTTGTTATGCCTTCTTTGCCAGAAATGGAAGCTAGACGATTCTCATTGTTTGAAGCTAAGTATTTAGCATATCTAAAATGGCTTCAGATTGACTTATATTAAGTTGTCATCACTTCGGATGATGTTGCTCCATCTGAAGTCATGATTTTATGATGTCCTAAGACATGGATAGTGCTGGATGACTTGAAGTTGTGTTCCTTCTGAAATGATTCCTAATGTCTAAAGTTAGTTATTCATAATGTCTGAATCAACATGTCTACTTTTGAAATTCAACACTTCTAAGCCAATGTTTTCATAATGCCTAAAGTTTGCCTCTATCTCAACTTCGCATCATCCAAACCATGTCTTTTGATTGTTTGAAATTTTGGACAAAGCTTTCTTGGATCAGCACCCTAGAATGATGCTTCAACTTGTCGCAAATAAAATTTTAGATGGTGTGAAGTGACAAGAATCACCTAGCTGTGTGATCTGGAGCTTTAGCATGTCTAGAAAGCTTTCATAACTTTTGGAATTTTGGATGAAGTCATTTTTCATACGCTTCCAAAGTGGTTTTTAGCACATCTGAAAAATGGCATTATTATGTTCAAAATAGTTTCCTCATCCAAAGCACATATGAATAATACTATATTAGCTTGTCCATCTAAAGTTTTCATCTTCTTCTTTGAAGCTATTTCTACACTTAAGATCTTGATAATATTTCATTAGCGGATAACATAAATCATTAATCAACTTTTGTTTTTCATCAAAACTATGTACTTATACTAACAATTTCTCCCTTTTTGATGATGACAAAACTTGATTAAATCAATGCAGTTATTAAGTATGCTAATGAGATCTCCCCCTGACTTATTGCATTAAACATAAATTCTTTCTTTCCCTTAATTTAAACTTTCTTAATCTAAACATTCTTTCCCTTAATTTAAACTTTCTCTCTCCCTTTTTGTCATAATCAAAAAGGCATCCAGGGAAAAGAAAATGGAAAACACATGATGCACAAAGAATAAAAAGCATATTGTCAAAGCATAAAACGTTCATTGCAATGAATTACAATACAAACAAAATTACATGAGATATATTTATATAACACACAAAAAAGAATAAGGAAATGTGCAACAAACAAAAATAAGAAGATGGGTTATGGCTAGAAGTGGGTTGTAGTGGAGCCCAATTATGATCCTGTAAAGAAGTATAAAAGTGGGTGGCTACACACCTCCATTACTTTTGGGAAGGTCACATTGGAGGAGCTGAAGTTTTGGATAGTGAAAAAGTGATGGGGAATGGATAGGAAGGTGAGGGGAAAAAGCGGATGTTGCTGCTGCTATAATCTCTTCTTGCTTCTATTCATCAACCTCCAGTGATGGTTGAGTTGGATTTGAGGCCACTGTTCTTATGTAAAGATGAATCTCATTTTCTATAAAGCCAATACTTGCACAATTTTAGAGTACCATTCTACTTTTCTTTGATGTGCTCACATTTGTAGACTTTGTTCATCCCTTGCTTTTGCTTTCAAACTTACACCTTACTAGCTTCCTTGACTTCTTTTATCTCACCATAGTAGGACATGGGATTGGGGTAAGAATAATATTGGCCTGGCGTGGGAAGATAAGGAGGTCGCTTAGGATAAATTTGAGGATGAGAAATAAGTATTTGCTAAAAATAGGAGAATGACTGGGTTTTCCAACAATCCAAATTTAATTTTAGCAAGAAAAAGAGGTCGCAGCCTTGCAAATGAAATTCTAGAGTTAGGGAAGACAGTTTCAAACGGTATGACATATGAAGGATTACAAACATAGAAATGATTTTTGAAAAGTTTGAAGTTATAACTTCAGATGATAGGAGACGTGTTTCAATATGTTTGAAATGGAGTGAACTGTGATATTGAGATGTTGTGAAGTGTGGTTTCACAATGTTCAAAAGTTTAAGTATTGACTAATTCTAAAATAGCATTTGAAATATTTTTATGTATCATAACATTTTATAGCATACTTGCAAATAGAAAATGTAGGGTGTATTCTTATGCATTCACATTGGTCATTCCTAATTCTCTCCTTGAATTAAATTGTTTTTCTTATGGTAATGGCTTAGTAAAAATATTAAAAAGTTGAGCTTCGTAGACATATTCTAAACATATATCATGCTTTTTTACATGATTTCTAATAAAATGATGCCTAATCTCTATATGCTTCATGCATGAATTTAAAATAGGACTTTTGGTCAAGAAAATGGCACTTGTATTATCAGACCTTATAGAAATTCTCTATAATGTAAGTCATAATCAAAAAGTTATTATTTCATCCAAAGCGATTGTGTACAACTTTCTGTTGCAATATATTAAACTTCTATAATAGAGAGGGCAACACTAGTTAGCATCTAAATATCCAATCAATCCAAAACCAGTTCCTTTTGGATAATAGAGCCCAAGAATTGGTGTATCAACCAAATACTTAAAAATTCATTTAACTGCAATTAGGTGTGACTCTCTTGGATGATTTTTCTAATGGCACCCCTTAAATGAGTGCACCAGTTCTAATTGTGATGCTACTATTGTTATTTCTCCTATTGTTATTTCTCCCACTTTTTGTCATAATAAAAAATTTCATGAGGGAAAAGAAAATAGACACATGATATGAAAAAACATTCTATATTTTATTCATGAATAATAGAATCAAGGTATAAAAGCATAATGATAAAAAGTTTACATACTAAAGACAATAATACAAAAATGTTACAAAAATGAATACATAGAGAGAAAAACAAAATGAATTACAATAGTTAGTCTTACTTGGTTAAGGTTTAGGTCTTTTGGTATAAGTTAGAGGGAAATAGGTAGGGTTGTCAAGTGGTGGGATGGGCTAGGTGGAATGTCTTTGACTAGGTGTTTTAGGTTTCCTTGAGACTACTATTTTGGTTTTGGTGGAGGTGGGATAGGAAGGGATACTGGGAATAGAAGTGTTGTTAATAGGAATGGCAGTGGGTGGTTCTGTGGAAGGTTCTGAACCATAGACTTGTTGGTCACGTAGACTAGGAAAAAATTCAAAAGGGGAGGGGTGAGTTGTGTTGTTAAAAATTTTTCCTTAAACCCCTTGAAGGATTAAAGCCCCCTTTAGCAATTTAATGAAAACAATGCAAGCAATCAATAACTAGATAAAGTTTTTAGAGTAGTTCAAGTCAACTACTCTACTCCACTCTTCTTCCAAGCACTCTCCTCTAGTGACTTGGGTTCCACTATCTCACTATAGTAGAAATACAGCTAGTGCACTTAGCACTCTTCTTGATTTCAACTCAAGGGGGCATAACAATCTAACAATCTATTTGTGAGACACATGTTAAGATCATCATGTATGATTTTGATGACAACAAAACTTGTAATTAAAAAGAAACTCATGCTAATGATATATATGTTCAGCGTGCTTGGATTATGGACAAATATGCATCGAACATATAAATGTTTATGAAAATCTTGATTATCAAACTCTAGATCATATGTTTGCACTATGCTTTATTGAGATATTACATTATGTGCTTGAATGAAAATGTATGTTATCCTTGCTCCACAACATATGCAAATTTATAAGGATAAATATGTTTTGATAAAATGATATATTTGAAAGCTAACAATGTAGCAATTGCAAAAAATTTCTAAGTGTGAAGCTTCAATCAGCTATGCTAACCATTTGTTACATTCAAAGGGATTAAATTGCTAAGAATATGAAGATCACAAAAAAAGAGGAAGAATAAGGTAAAGGCTTTGAAGAAGAGCTATAAGGAGCTTGTTTTAGCAGTAAAATCCAAAGAGAAATTCCCATGGACAAATGCAAGGCAATGACAACAACAAGCCTAAGGCGAAGCCAAGGCCACAAAGCAAAAACTTCATCCGAGAGTATAACCTCATATAATCTTAAATGACCAAGCAAAAATTCATCTGAGAATAAGCAAGGAGGAGCAACTTCAACAAAAACTCAAACAAATGAAAATGAAGAAGTTGAGAAGAAGAACTTTGTTTAACTGACTTCAAGGCTCCAATAAATGTGCACAACATGAATATACTTCATTTGACCAGCTGCTCAAATAAATGTGCTCAACGGGGAGGAACTTTGTCTTAAACTTTTGTGCTCGGACAAATGCCTACAACATGAAGATAATTTGTCCGAACACTGGCAAACAGTGTAAGATGAACTTCATCCATTACTTACCTCAGACAAATGTGGAACAAGAGGAGATACAATATGCTTTGTCCGATCGAGTAGACAATAGTCACCCATGAACCTTTATATGAATCCAGCTTGACTTCATCTATGGCACCTATGTTTGTCTATTACTTACTATAGACAAATTACATTCACGAAGCTTTGACTGGCGGATAGAACCAAAGTGAAATTTGTCCAAGCCTAGTCTGACTTCATCTGCGCCATGAGAGTCTATCTATTACTAACACTAGACGAATGGCATAGACAAAGCTTTAACTAGAAGACATAAAATAGAGGAGTAATTTGTCTAAAGACTTATTATAGAAGAATGCAGACAAAGAGAGGCTTTGACTTTGTCTAAGGATAATTGAATTGTGTGACTTGCATCAAAATGGAATATGTGCTATGTGCAGACTTATTTCAATTACCACTTCTAGCAATAAATGACAATGCAAGTTATTCATCTGTGACAAGTAAAAACAAGAAAAGACATTTCAAATAGCTTTATTTTCCTCTCTATAAAAGAATAGTGTTGCAGCAGCTTGGGACGAATCAGAGGCAATGTACTCTGATTGCAAAAATTATGATGGTCTTCCACATTCATTATTGCTCTCGTTCTTGCATCCAATGCAACCCATTCTTCTCCAATGGTCAAAATTATAAGAGCTATTTAAGGAGAAGAGCTAGGACTATGTAAGAGGTGAAGGAATATTTTTCAAATGAGATTAACCTTCTACAAATCCTTCCACCCATGGCCAGGAGCTTAAACCTTCAATAATCCATTCTTGAGCTTTAACCTTCATATTCTTAATGGTTGTTATCCTTACATTATGGGAAGATCATTGTGTATTACACAGAGCTGCTCAAAGATCAAATCTTAACTTGTGCTTCAATGGAACACTTTGTAAAATTTTATAAGTTTTCTGGTTAATTTGAAAACCAAAGAGTTGTTGGTGATCTCTAGAAAACCATTAAGTTTGCTGGTAATCTTCAAAACTAGTGAATTTGTGGTGAGCTTGGGGAAAGCACATTGTATGAGTTTTTGGTGAGCTCTGTAAAAACTTTAAGTTTGCTGGTGATCTTAGAAACTAGTGAGTTTTGTGGTGAGCTCATGAAAACCAGAAGAGTGCTAGGAGCACTATTGTAATTCCATTATATGGGATATAGTGGAACCTAAGACACAAGAAGAGTGTGCTCATGGAAGAGTGGATTTAGGGATGATTGCCTGAACTACTATAAAAAATTATGTTATCTATAAAAAATTATGTTATTTGTGTGTGCTTGTTTATTTATTGTCTTACACTTTAATGTTTTACTTCTTAGTTTATGTTGTACAGCACACAAGTATAAAAAGAGGGAAAGTAATGTTATAGGAGTTATGCGATTAATTTTCATAAACCCAATTCACCTCTCCCCTCTTGGGTTAAGCCACCCTATGGGATCCTACAACACACTCCAATGTACACACACTTGGTCTTCTTGATTCCACCTCAAGGGGGGCATAAACTATCGCCTTTGTACACTTCTAGATTTTAGCTTTAAGGGTCGTGAATATAATATAGCTATTGTTTGATGCCCCAGGAATTTGGGATGAGGAAAATTTTTGCAAAATATTTATTTTGAGTATGATGAGATAAATTAAGCTAAGGAAAAGTGTTTTGAATTGCATATATGGATTAATTGCATGGGAATTAAGTGAAAGAAAAATAATAGGCAGTGGCATGGGTGCCATTCACCCAAATGCTGTGTCGTAGCACCATCATAGATGCAGCATCGGTACGTGAGCAGAGGTTTTGGTACCATGGCGCTAATGTGACTATGGTGTGTGCATGAAATGGTTTAAAGTGTAGAATTTCTGAGGATTTTGGAGTTACTCCATATTTATGTAATTTACCTCCAAAGTTATGTAAATTAATGCAATCTTATAATGATGATTAAATGATAATCATGTTAGGATGATTAAATGACACTTTAATCATGTTTTATGATGAAATTAAGGTGCAAGTGCACCTGTGGAGCACCAAAAGTACTAACCCTTACAGTGCTCCATCATCCCAAATTGTCCCTTACCACCCCATTTCACACCCTTGCTGCTGCCCCTTCCTTCCTCAGCCATCTGCGTTCCAATCCCTTACCATTTTAGCTAGGAATTTTAATGAGTTGGCCATGCAAAAGATCATCCACTAGGAGGGGAGCCAAATCCCACCCATTTGGATGTGGTTTATAGGGAGAAAACCTTGGTCCTATCTTCCCTTACTATTGTTCATGAGAGACATGGGAGATTTAAGCTAGGAGCATCATTTTATGGTTAGAGACATGCTCAAATCTGGTGGTAGGCTTCTCCCTCATCCTGATTTTTTTCAAATTTTTGTTGCTAGGGTTTTCCCTGTTTGAGTGCGGCAATGTCGGTAGAGGATTAGTATGGATAAGTTGTGATTTTGATGGGGGAAATAAATACAGGCATGATTACACCATTTTGTGATGAATTGGGCACATTAAATCCAAACCTATTGCTATCCAACGAAGTGGACAACCACCCACTTGGAGGTTGGGAAGACCATGTGTGTATGGGGTGCTAGAGTAACAAATTGAACAAATTAATGGTTTAATTGACTTGTTTTTAAGGTTATTTAATTACTAATTATGTTGTATAAGAGATGTTTGTGGGTGAAAATGAAAATTCTTTGATGTCACCTTGCTGAACTTTGCAACTTAAATGATGCATATCACATATTCGATGAAATGCTTTAATGAAAAGTAAGTTGAAATTAAAGGGTTTCATTGTGGCATCTAAGTGGCTATTAATTAAGCATTTTAATGAGGTTTTGGATGTCTTAAAAGAGTGATTAAAGAGGGGTTAAAAAGAGGGCAATAAAAGAGGCCCATTAGAGTGGAAATGTGCATTAGAAATGTTCTTAAAAAAGCCCCCATAAATGGGCAGCTATGTGAGACTGAATGTTGATATATGTTCTATATATAGGGCTATTGATCACGGATTGGAAAATATGTTAGAAATGATGCTTCATTAAGGTAATTAGGCTCTTTTTCTTGCTCATGTATGAATGTATGACTGAATGGTATAATGAGTATCCCATGATTATAGGCACCATGTTTTGAATGTTAGTTCTTATATGTTGTGAATGTGTAAATCATTGGGGATAGAAAGTATCCCATGAATTATCATGTTGTATAAACATGTGGATTTTGAGGGATAGCGAGTATCCCATGCTTTTATATAAGTTGATGTTTATTACATCAAGTGAATGTATGGATGGATGGGAATTAAGAGTATCCCATGCTTCTCCTTTTTACACTTGGGTGAGTGTGTGGACTGATGGGAATGATGAGTATCCCATAATTTATTATATGGGTACCATGTTTGAATTATGTTCATTTTCTAGTAATTTGATTCGAATGTCATGTCATGAATTGGCTATGGAAATTAAATTCCCTTTATTGGGTTAATTGATTCATGATGGAATCATATGTTCTCATACATTGTTATGAGATTTGAATTTTGCTATAAATGATGGTATCACTTAAATGTGATGTTCCTCATGAGGCATGATGAAATAATGGAATCTTGTAATAAATATAGTGAGCAGGTTGGTGGCATATGTCATCTATGAGTAACCAAATATGATATGATTATGTTGGTGCCTATGATGGCACAAATATGAAATGAATATGATAGTGCCTATGATTTACACATGTGGGTGGATGAGGATAATGAATATCCCATATTTGTGGGTATGAGCTCTGTGTTGAAATGATGTTGATGGTATTGCATCATAAGGCAAAGTGATGATATCTTGTGTTTTTATGTAAATTGCTTTAGAATATTTATTAAATTGAAATGTTTTTGATATGACATGAACTGATGGGGGTTGTGAGTATCCCAAAATCCTTCTTTATATAGCATTGCATGGTACTTCATTATGAGTCATTAGTCATTGGAATATGACTAGTTTGTGTAAGATCTGATGGGATATGCCGAGATGGCATAGATAGAATGTGATATGTATGGTACACTAGGATGACATAGATATAATGTGATATGCCAGGATGGCATGGATATAATGTGATATTTGAGATATGCTGTGGTGGCATAAATATGACATGATGTGCCCAGGGTGGCATAGACATGATACGATGTGCTTGGATGGCATGATTATAATATGATGTGTTATAATATGATGTGTCTGGATAGCAGGGTGATGATATGACATGCCTAGATTGGCACCAATATAATATGATATGATATGGCCGTACCTGGATTGACACTAATATTACATAATATGGTCGTGCCTATATTGGCACTGATATGATATGGTCATGCCTAGACAGCCCAGACACAATATGACTATGATAGTACTTGAGTGGCATATATATGATAAACTTATGACAGTGCTTGAATACCACAAACGTGATGTGGCATGGTAGTGCCTTAGGGGTACTGATGTGATGTAAACATGAGATGAGTTTAAATTTGCCTTGGCTTAAGAACACAAGTATGCAAGAATATGATGTAACTACCCTGGGGTATGGATGTGCCTTGATAGTGTAAATGCCTTATGCTTGATAGAATGGTCTTCTTAATGGCATGGATATGATATAATCCAAGTATAAAGTTAAAGTTGAATAGTAAGGTCTTGTAACTATTGTTAGATCCCGTAGGATGGCTTAACCCAAGAGGGGAGGGTTGAATTGAATTTATGAAAATTAATCACGTAACCCCTATAAGATTACTTTTCCTCTTTTCATGCTTGTGTGTTGTGTAATGTAAACTAACAAATAAAAGATTAAATTGCAAGACAGTAAATAAACGAGCACACACAAACAACACAATTTTTTATAGTAGTTCGGGCAACCATCCCTATATCCACTCTTCCAAGATCACACTCTCCTTATACCTTGGCTTCCACTATATCCCATATAATGGAAATAAAATAGTGCTCTTAACACTCTTTTGGTTTTCATAAGCTCACCAGGAAACTCAATAGTTTCTAAAATAGCTAGCAAACTTGATGGTTTTCTCAAACATATCAACAACTCATACAATGTGGTTGTCATGAGTTCACCACAAAAACACTAGTTTTGAAGATCACCAGCAAACTTGATAGTTTTCCAGAGGTCACTAATAACTCTCTGGTTATCTGATTAACCAAAAAATTGATACATGTTTACAAAGTGTTACATTTAAGCACATGGGAAAATTTGATCTTTTACAACTCTAGGTAATATAAAAATATCTTCCCATAATGTAAAGACAATGGCCATAAAGATTTGGAAGGTGTAATGCCCCACTTTTCGGGGCGCTACTGTAGGCAGTATCACTAGGAACCCTAGACAGAGTCTCCCTTATACTGTCCTTCCCTAACCTATCCAAATCACCATCTTGTATAATCATGTATAGCAAAATTATTATAAACTAAATAGTATACAACCACAACCCGTCCAGAATTGACAACCACATTGTGATGGAGGTAGTTAGATAGATTTTATGTCTAGCCTGTATCATGACATGCCAACCAAACTTAATTTTACACAATTTTGTATACAACACAAGCCTAAATTGATAAATTTACAATTTATATACATTCCAAAATGCCTAAAAAATTAAAATTTCATAATTATTAGCTCCTAGTAGTTACGAGTGACAACCTGTCCCAATCCTGAACTCCAACCCCATGTTGGGCTTCGTCTTCAAGCCTGTCAACTAAAAACTAAAATTAAAATAGGGTGAGTCTGAGAAACTTAGTAAGAAGGTCTGATATTAAACAATAATTAAACAATAAAGCATTAAAATCATAAGTAAAGCACATGTATATACAATTTCTATAACATGTAATTTCTCATAATAATGCAAATGACCCTTATTCAACTTATCCTTAATTCATTCTTAACACACCATCATTCTTAGTTTATTTTTTATCATTCTTATCTAGACTTCATCAATCTATTATCATCCTCAATCGTTCTTTGGGAGGCACTCAACATAATAAAAAACACCCTTTTCCCTCTCTTTAGTGTTATCCGATCCTTCCCTATATCCCCAGTGATGAAGCCTGCCAGACCCACGATAGTATCTTACTGTCCTCTGTGACACCCCACCTCATTGCTCCATAGGGATCCCAGATTCTCCATTCACACCTAATGAGATACTCGGGTGAGTCTTAGAAACCAGGTCATCCAGACTTTTCTAGCCATCTAGTCAGGAAACACTAGGCTATCCATCAATCTATGCCAAGCCCCAACATATCCAAGCCATTTGGGCCTCCTTGCCACTATAGTGGATCCATATTCGACCATACAGGACATCACGCCAACCAGGCATATTAGTATCCAGCTATATAAGCCACCACGCCAATAGGCGTATCATATCTATAAACATGCCATGCCAAAATAGAATCTCTCACGAGATCTAAAACAATCATATATTATTCTAAAATTTTTCCCATTTAATTTATCTATTTAAATCCCAAAAATTATCTCCAAGGATTACCCTAAACCCTTTAAAAAGGATTCATCACAACCCTTAAATAATGCACCATTAAATTTCATAAAAGAAATATTTTTGCATATGCACTATTCCGGCACCGCGACGTCAAATTCCCATATGTGATAGCTTGCAAACATGTGGATATGTTTTGGGATGCCTGATGGATCCCCAGTTTATTGTTTAATTTCTTATTTTGCACCTAATTACTAAGTTTTCTTGTACTCACACTTTCTTAACCTATATTTTTAGCTAGCATGATAGCTAAAGAATCCCAACTATGGATTAGGGTTGATAATACAAAATTGAAGATATTTTGATTATGAAATAGTAAATTGGGATTGGAATCCTTTCATGTTATATTTTTTGTAAATCAGAAGTTTAATTAAATTTTTGTAATATAATTAGAATGATGTATATTGTATAACATGGCCACGTCAGTGATATAATTATAATTTTGCTGTGTGATTGCCATCATGATTGGTTCCGGTCTTGGGACAGAGCTGTGGGTATGGGTATGGATTGTTGCTAGATTTAATTATCCTAAGATAGATAAGTTTAGTTTATAGATATTAAATGTATGTATTCTAGATGTAAACCCTGATAATTCAGGATAAACTCTGTCGAATTTTTGGCAAAATTTGCGTAGAAATGGGGAGTTGATAGGAAAATATTAGCATCCTGCATTAGCCCTGGTAGTACGAGGTAAAAATCCTTAAGGTGGGGATGTGGGGCATTACAATATCAAAATTGGATTGTACAGAGTAGATACTTAGCTTAGCACTCGGGAGAGGGAGTTAAGTCAATTGATGTGATGCAAAGTGAATGATAAAACCGTAAAGTGCGTGAAAGATAAAGCAAGAACAAATGCACACAGACAACACAATTTTTACGGTAGTTCGAGCACCCCGTCTCTACATCCACTCTTCCAAGAGCACACACTCAATATGCCTTGGGTTCTACTATATCCCATATAATAGAAATACAAAAGTGCTCCCAGCACTCTTCTAGATTCCAGCTCTAGGAGGCATAAACAAGTGTTCCCAACACTCTTCTGGTTTCATGAGATCACCAGGAAACTCACTGGCTTCTAAGATCATGAGCAAACTTGATGATTTTCTACAGATCACCAACAACTCTTTGGTTTTTCAAATTAACCAAAACTAACACTTTACAAAGTGTTAGAATGAAGTATAGGGGAAGATATGATCTTTTATAGCTCTAACAACACAGAAGGATCTTCCCAAAATATAAAAACAATGGCCATAAAGATTTGCAAATTAAAGCTCATAAAGGATAGATGACAGTTTAAGCTCTTGGCCATGGGTGGAAGTATTTGGATAAGATTAAGCCCATCTAAAAAGTATTCCTTCACCCTTTGAATTGTCTCATCTCTTCTCCTTAAATAGCTCTCTTGAAACCTTGACTGTTAGAGGAAGATGATCTTCATTGAATGCAGAGATGAAAGTAGATGAGCAGAAAATAAATGTAGAAGACCATTCTGATAATCTCCCATTTGAAAATACCATCTTCTAATTAATTCTTATATGCTTAGAATCGTTCTATAATGCTGACCTTAACATAAAAGAAGGTGAATAGCTGGTTTAGGTAATTGACAAATGAGGAGATGCTGCAGCTCTAACTTGATTCACGATTTTAGAAAGAAGATAATAAATTCTGATAGATTTAGCTCCTCCACTTTTACTGGTGCTTTATTTCATTTGTCTGAAGCAAGTATTAGACAAAGTCTTTTTCCAGCTAGACAGACTCTCTTCATCTTCTACTTTATCCATAGTTGATTCCAGACAAAGTTGAACTTTTTCATTTTCTGACAGATGTGTTTTCCTTTCTGAACTTCTTCTTCACCCATTTCCTTTTCATTGTTTCTTGAGATTTTGAATAGAGTATTCAGATTGAAATCTTTGAACATATATTGAAATCTCTATAACTTAAACTTTCTAAGATGTGGCAGATGATTAGAACAAATATTTGTAGTCTTGCACTTGGAGAATTGAATGAGTTCTTAATGTTTGATTCTATTTTAGCACTTAGAACCTTTAAGCATTTCATTCTCCTTCAATGGATTGTCTATTTTTACCATCTACAAAGGTTGTGGACTGCTTGGAAGAATATTATTGCAAAATTTAGCTGATGCGGAGTGTTGAATTTTTGATATTTGAAAGTAACAAATTTTCACTGTATTACATTACTTAGCACATTGCTGTAGCAAATCACTATAGCTCCGCTTTGTCTAGAGCAAGTAGCAGACGAATTAGCTAGCTTTGTTTGACGGCACTGTAGGAAGTTACTATAGTATATCGCTATAGCAAATTACTTTAGCAGCGCTTCATCTGTTATTTGTCTGAAGCATCAAACAAATATCTATCTGTTGGTACTGTAGCACCGTTATTGTAGCCCACATCACTTTGTCTGTTACTTCATCTGCTAGTCACCTTAGGCTTTATCTATTGTACTGTAGTAGGTTACTATAGCAAATTACTATAGCAATTTGTCAATTACTTTGTCTGTTAATTTGAGCTTCATTTTCTACTTTATCTGTTATTTCAAACTTCATCTTCCACTTCATCTACTGCTTTGACTTAGACGAACTTTGTCTTCTAATTCGTCTTAGACAAACTTTGTCTTCCACTTCATCTTAGACAAACTACTTCATCTATCACTATAGCAGCACTATAGCATTTTACTGTAACAAAAGTACCATAGCAAAATTACCATAGCAGCGCACCTATAATTGAAAATTTCTGCACTTTTGCCACATTGTTAACTTGACATTTTTTATTATAAATTAAAATACATTTATTCACATATAATATTCATAAGTTAGGGTATGAATAAATCATTTAAGCATGATTTCTTTTTCATGTAAAGAATATATTCTATGAAGCACACTTATCAAAATATGTTTATCCCAACATGATTTTCATAAGTTGTAGAACATGGATAAATCACATATTATATTTTTTATTATATTTTTCATTGTAAATCCATATAAAATTTTCATAAGTTATAAAGCATGGATATGTACTTT
Source organism: Pouteria campechiana (assembly GCA_036873735.1). Classification (NCBI taxonomy): domain Eukaryota; kingdom Viridiplantae; phylum Streptophyta; class Magnoliopsida; order Ericales; family Sapotaceae; genus Pouteria; species Pouteria campechiana. The sequence goes on from JAYJMB010003100.1 coordinate 52,439, forward strand.
AAAACATGATTTTGTATCTATAAGTTCATTTAAGCACTCATTCTTTTTCATTCAAGAAGATATCTCTTTTAGGCACTTTGAACATATGATGCAAGGTATGATAAACAAGGTTGAAAACAATATGGATCAATATGATTTCCCTTTTAGACTTATATCAAGATGTATATGATTTCATAAATGTTATTCCAATAGAGCATGCATATTTCAAGCATATCTTTCTATATTTCAAGCTTTAATACTAGAAGCATCATTAGCATAAATCAAGTTTTAATAGAAGTTTGGTTGTTATCAAAATCGTACAATAATCCCAACACAAACCACATAAAATTGCTTTAGATGCTTATGAGGATCTTCACCTACAAGGCCATGAAAAGTGGGCAAGAGATGTATTAGTCCAGATTTTAATTCAAAAGTAGTGGTAGCATCTAAAGTAGGGAACGTTATGCATACGGGTTGTTTATTCAAATTAATGGCGATAAGCTCTTTCAAAGTTCAATTTCTAGCCATGACTTCCTTCTCTTCTAAATTAGAATTGCTAACAAATAGGGAATCAAGAGCTAGATCATTCTCTTTAGAATTTCTCCGAGCTTTCCTCCTTAATCTATGCAAAGTTCTCTCTATTTCTGAATCATACTACAAATCACCTTGATTAAAAGATCAAGTTATAGTCATTAACAATCAAGGAAACCCAAATAGGCCTTGAAAAACAAATGAGAAAAAATCTAAAGTGATGAAAATAAGTAAGAATTCTATGCTATAACAAAAACAATAAAGGGAATTTTTTTAAAAAATTTCAAGAACAAAATAAAGATCACTCCTGCAACAGCACCAAAAATTTAGCATGCTATCATAGGCAACCAAAAATAAAACCTATACTCCTAAAAAATACATGTAGTAATGAGAGTAAGGATAGTTCCCACGAAGAGTATCTACCTTAGTTTTATGCTATGTGAACAAGGATGGGGGATTTAGTATAACAAAAATAATTTTAAGAAAAACAACTAAGGAACAATTCAAATTTAAATATCAAAATCAATCAAAAGAGCAAACCTTGGTCCAAGTCAACATCCACCATCATAATTTTATTAGTTTCCATTTATGCAAGTATAAATCTATTCACACTTTGAATATTCACCATTGGAGTTATTTTTTTCTATCTCTCCTTAGCCATAATTAATTAAAAAAGATGATCTAATCAACCATAACTACTAAACAACCCAAGATAAGTGTGAAAGGTTTAATCTTGTAGCAGCCATAAGAATTAAAGAGATTAATGAAGCTAAACAACGACACACGCACAAGCAGTTACATTTAATTTAGTCGAGTATTCTTCTTAAGATTTAATAATTTCTGACACAAAAAATTATTAAATCTTAGTTAGAGAGATCAAGCAATTACAGATTTGATATCTAATTTAGCAATAAATTGTAACAAATAATAAACTAGTAGGCCTCCTAATAATTAAATGAGGCAATCATGAAAATAAGCATAGAAGAACATCCGATACTTAAAGCATAAATTGAACAATGAAATCAAAGTAGATCTCATAGTTTTATTGATTTTGAGGCTTCTATTTCCTTCGACCAATTATAAAAAATTAGCCATGCAAGGCCATGATGAAAACTCAAAGGATAAGATAGAGAAGAGAGGAGAGAGAGAAAGAGGTATGTATACATTGTCCATGTCTCATGATTGCTTCCCTCTTTATACATATTTATTCCCCCAATAGAAGCCTACAGAATCGCTTAAAAATATGTTAAATATTATCCTAAAATAATAATATTCAAATATGAATAATTAAGGAAAATATAAAATAAAATAAAATAAAGTCTTAAAATTAGGAAAGCGGTGATTTCAACCATAATTTTCATGACCAGATCTAGAAACTTTCGAAAATAAACGTCGTCAAATTCGTGTATTAGAATTGTAGGCTAAGGAACATTCTAGAACGTCAATAATGTAGGTGCAACAACTGTAAGCCTAATTTTGACCTTGATATAGGTGGTATCTCTCAAAACTCAAAACATAAACATTGTATATATTTTTCTTATAATTCCATAGCATCTTATATCATCTCAATCGGAGGTTGGATGAGAGAGTTATGCCCAGATTATGAAGCAATGTTGAAGCTGTCCAAAATTGCCCAATTAGCTTCATTTTATACCTAATAACTCCATTTGTATCCTAAATCAAAATATAAGAATAATGAGTACCTTTAGGCACCAAATAAGTGTAAAAGATTAAACATTAATATAGTAAAATATGACATTTTACATTCTCATCATGCTCTTAGGGCCATTGTCTCCATCTCGCACCTAACCATGCAGAGTCCAAAGCAATCAATGCTGATCTTATAGTTATTATCTGACCAATTTCAAAGGGAAATACAAAGAATTTCTCTCAATGAAAAGAGATAAAGTTGAAGAAGAAGACAAATCGAAGCTTGCTAAACAACTTCAAGAAGTATAATTAACCAGCATCTAGGAAGAAAGTTTATATCGAAGATCCCCTTCCGACTAGTGAGAAATGATCTTTCATTAACTTCCTTCAAAAGAATTTGGATGCATTCATGTCCACCTTGAAAGAGATGCCAAGGATTGCTAAAGAGGTGATACAACACATGCTCTCAACAAATCCCATTATAAACCATTTAAGTACAAGAAGCATTTTTCTTGCCTAAAAAAGATGATTGCTGCCAAAGCTGAGGTACAAAAGTTACTTGATGCTAGTTTTATTCATCAAGTACATTTCTTAAAATTTCTTGCCAATGTCGTCTTGGTAAAGAAGTCATCTAGTAAAAAAATGTGCATTGACTTCACCAATTTTACAAGGCATACTCAAAGGACTATTACTTTCTCCTTCGAATAGACCATCTTGTTGACTCTACAATTGACCATGAAAGGCTTAGTTTTATGGACACATTTTCAGGATATCATGAAATCAAGATGTAGAAGGAAGATGAAGAAAACACAGCATTCATAATGAACCAAGATAAATATTATTATACAATAATGCCCTTTGGTCTAAAGAATGTAGGTATGACTTTCTAGCATCCAAATAATAGAGCCTTCAAAGACTAGATTAGAAGGAACATTAAGGCCCATGTGAATGATATTATGATGAAGAGCAAGAAAGATGTTGACCATGTCATGGACTTAGAAGAGATTTTTGTATGCTATGAAAGTATAGCATGAAATTGAACCCAGAGAAGTGTGTTTTTGGAGTCATTACAGGGAAATTTCTTAGTTTTATAGTTTCCAAAAAGGGAATTGAGGTCAATCCTAAGATGATCTAAGTGCTTCTTAATATGAAGTCTCCCAAAAATGTTCATCCGGTACAACAACTTGTAGGTTAGATGGCCACTTTGAACAACTTCTTGGTAAAGTCCGCAATGAAAGGGCTACCATTCTTCAAAGTTGTTGGGTGCTCTAAACCATTCAGCAAAATTAAGTACTGTTGTTTAATACAACAATGGTTTAAATCACATCAAGGGTGATATATGTAATAAAGTAAGCATCCACTGAGTTGTTTAGCTATCAATTGGATGAACATAATAGGTATTTCAAGATGGACCATCCAAACTAAATTTTTGGATTGTACCATTCAAATGAAACACAATTAATAAAAATTACCTAAGTTTAGTATTACACAGTTTTTTAGGGTGACAGATCCTTCTTCTTCTTCTTCTAGACCCTTCCTCTTCTTTTAGAGGCCTTCCTCTTCCTTAGAGAGTTTGGAGCATGAGCAGTAATTTCTTCCTCAAGGCGAGTCCTTGACGTAGTAATAGCCACCATGTTTGCTTAGCAACCTTGAGAAAACCTTACCACGGTGCATGATGGGTCTTCTCCTTCTTGATCTAGTGGGTTCTTCAAGCAATGTGTGTGGATGCCATTAGAACTCCATGAAAGCTTGAACAAAAGATATCAGATCTTCTTGAACCTTGCATATTTAAGCTTTCAATCCTTGAATTTTTTTAAAAATTTTCTAATCAAACAAGAAACTCCATTAATGGGGTTTGAGGCAAACAATGAGGAAGATGAACTTCCATTAATGGAATAGTGAAACACATCTCTTAAAGGGGATAATTAGAGGTGGTGGGTTTCCTGACTCAGAAAAGATGACCTATTTAGGTGAACTTCCTAAACTTACTAGTCTCTTAATAGTATCATTTGGTTTCCCTTAAAGAAGAACCCATTAGTGCAACTAAAACTCAGTGGGCCCATTGGAGGTAGGGCCCACAAATCATGGAGATGATGACATGGAACCCACTTGTCATTTCAAGTGTTCTAGTGTAGAAAAGTTAAACATAATCACTAATCACATGGTGATTAGGCTTAATCTCAGCTAAATAAGCTTAATCCACATCATCTAAGTTGTTTAAACCTTTCCAATCCATACACGTCTATCACATGTAACTTGGATATATGGTCTCTTATAAGCTAAATGATATAGATCACCTGCTTTCTTATTTTCCACATGATATTGAAAAACTACCACTCAATAATCTAAGCCAAGGATAGAGTCACTGAATTTTTCACTAAGTCAATCCTAGCGAAACTACTTTAGTCAACCAAACTTAGTCAACTTGGTCTCACTCTTCCTAAGCCTTTCATGGGTAATTTAGAGAGCTGAGCACTCACCAAGTCACCCCAGTGTAACTCACTAAGTTAAATCTAGTTAATATAGTCTCACTTTTCCTAAGCTTCTTATAGGCAATTGAGAGATTTGACCACTCACTAAGTCGCCCTAATGTAACTTACTGAGTCAAATCTAGCTAGTTTAGTCCCACTTTTTTCAAGCTTCTCATGAGCAATTGAGAGAGCTAAGAGAGTCACCTAAGTGTAATTCGCTGAGTCTAAAATTCCTAGTCTACCCAGTTCCATTCTTCCTAAGTTTCTCTTAAGAATATTAGATAGTCGAGCTACCGAGTCACTAAGTTAGGATAAATAGAGTCAAATCCTATTATGACTTGATTAAAGTCACATATCCTTCCTAGGCTTCCTACAGTTATAGGGAGGGCTAAGCAACCTAAACTACCTTCTTTTGTTGGTCTCTTTCAGGTTTAAACACAAAGAGGTCACCCAATCTTGTTCCTTTTGGGATAAACCAATAGGATCAAAACACCCATTCTTTAGGTTGAATTATTGCCTAGCAACCTAGTCTAAAGTGTGTCATCCTTTCCACCACTGGATTAAGGCGATCTATAAATTTTAAATTCATCACAATGTGCTCGATAACCCCAAAGATAGCACACCCACTCAGAGGAGAGTGTTTCTTTTGTGGGAATCTCTAAATGCATTTTATTTTTTTTAATTAAGAATTTTCTTCCTTTATGAAGATGTAATTAGGACAACTTGTGGTCTAGGATGTGAATATACAATTTTTTGTGTACACAACAAGTGTTAATGATTGATGACATCATAAATGAAAATTATTTCATTCATTCTAATCTTTTCCATTTTCTATTCTCTTTTTATCTTGTTATAAAAGTTTAAAGAAATTTGAAGGTTTTTAGTAGAGAGGGTGCGAAAGTGCTTTCCAGCAACTTAATCAATACCTCGCCAAACCACCATATCTATCGGCCCCAAAAATAGGAGAAACATTGCACTTTCACCTGGTGATAAGTTCTAAAGCAATTAGCTTTGTGCTAGTAAGAGAGGAAAGCAAGATTTAGAGGGCAATATTGGTGGTGCTGTCGTGGGCACACCAAATTTAGAACCTTGCTCCAATCTAATTTTCTGTAGTAGTGTGAGTAAGG
>JAYJMB010003101.1:1241-14473 GCA_036873735.1 Pouteria campechiana
TCTCTCTCTCTATCCCCTTTTTTAATTCCACAGCAGACCCCAGTTGATTTACGCGTGAAAGAAAGGAAAGAGTAAAAGCATATCTTTTAGTAAATGACTTACTAAGAAAGTAAGAAGTATGAACGATAAAATAATATTCATGTAATGATTAAAAAAACCATTCAAATCTTGACTGGCAAGAGCTGTATTTCTACCAACTGGTAACATGTGGCTTGGTACTGCTAAAAGTTAGAGTGAAAGCAATTTCCTAACCACGAATATAGAAAAAAGAAATCCTTTGGGCTCCTTTGATGCTACATCATCATTTTCAAATGAGTGGCGAGGATTCTTTAGCTTTCTACCGTGAGGATGGTGGTGATCGATCGAGACTACCCAAGCCAATTGAAACAGAGACCTGAACAAACGATATAATTTCGACCCACCTTTCCAATTTGCTCAGCTAATATTTTACTCCTTACCGGTCATTTAATACCCATCAATTTAATTCACAAAGGCCATGATCTCCTCTGTGATGCTCACCGCCTAGAGATTAGAAATTACCCTGGAATTTCTATGACGTCGATGATTTCTGACAGGGACACCGCATGCTTCCGATTGAGCCGCCCATTTCAAAATGGTGGTGAACTCTCACGGAAGTCAACCGACGTGCGGACATTCCATAACTGATGCTGGTAAGGTGGATGTTTTACGGTAGTTTACAAGCCATGTGTCTATATTTAATTGAAGTGTTTGGTAAGAAAGGATCTTAGAAAATGAGCACGACTCTTGCTGTTAAATTTTTAGCTGACATCTTCCTCGCACTCCACCTATATAAGACCTGCATGGTGGTGCTTGAGAGAAACAGAGCATTGAGCCCATGCATGTGTAATCCACATTGAGAAGATGGGAAGAGGACGTAAACCATGTTGCCAGAAGGTGGGCTTGAAGAAGGGGCCATGGTCGCCAGCCGAAGACGTGAAGCTAGTAGCCTACATCCAGAAGTATGGACATGGCAACTGGCGAGCTCTTCCTAAACAAGCAGGTGCCCCTCTCTCATGTCTGCTTGTTTGTGCTTGCTTTCAATCATTCATGAATTGCAAACACAGACGGGCGTTGGTGAGTGCACAAGATTTGCCAATGTTCGCTGTCTAGGCGTAGCATGTCAACCATACTAGCCAATCCCTGAACTCCCTGTTGTTTCTCCATTCATTTCTTTTGGATGATAAATAAGATATGGCAATTTTAAATGCAATTTGAATTCGAAGCTGATAAGCATTTAGAAAAATTGCATCGAGAAATGTTGCCATTGGCGTTCCCTTCAGCAATTGGATGTGTCTGTTGGTTGTCATTCAGTAGTCTTGGTAGCTCATCTTGCATGCTTCAATACAAATTAATTGCTCAGTGGATAAAAGCAATACATTAAACTAGAGCGAAAGGTTGGATATTCCATGCGTATGATCCTGAGTTCTTGAAATTTGAGGCTGAGAAGTCTTCTACAAGGAGGGCTTGTTATACCCCCGATTCATTGCACAACGGTCTCAGACTCCACAAAATGATTACCTGAAAAACATATCTCAACCTTTTGCCAGAAGCATTACTCAATTCCTTTCTTGTTTTTTTTTTTTTTTTCGTTTCCCCTCCTTAAGTTGGGGTATGAATAGTGATGGTGCTTGTGCTCATACATTAGCATTTCTTTTCATTATCAGGTTTGCTGAGATGTGGGAAAAGCTGCCGATTGAGATGGATTAATTATCTTCGGCCAGACATCAGGCGCGGGAATTTCACTCCAGAGGAAGAGGAGACGATAATCAAGCTACACTCAATGCTTGGAAACAAGTAGGATATTACTTAAGCCATTCCAATCTAGATGAATAAGGAGCCTAGCTACAATAGGCCTTAGTGAAATCCTCTGCAAAATCTAATTCTCTAACTTTGGTTCTGCTTTTCTTTTGAATTCTATGGTGTCCCAATGAGGTTTCACTAATAATGAGCAATTGATGCATAGGTGGTCGAAAATTGCATCTCGCTTGCCTGGGAGAACAGACAATGAAATAAAAAATGTGTGGAACACGTACTTGAAGAAGCGGTTGGCATCGACTGGAAAAGATACTGCCGTGGATGAACAAAAGGAATCGTTCAGCTCAGCATCCTCCAATTCAACGATTACCCACTGCGATCGAGGAGAAGTGATGGGACAAGAGGAACAAATTCGACCAGAATTCAGATGTGAAAGCCCACCAGAAGTTTCAGGAGCGCTGAATTCAGAGGAAAATCAAGAATTCATGGAGGGAGTAATCGAAATTCCCATCGAAACTAGTGTGGACATTTGGGGCTTGTTGGATGATGGATGCAATAATTTGCTAGAGAATCATGATGGCTCTAGCGGACCTGATACTAGCCTTATCTGCGAGCGTAAGGAATCATCAAGCTCATCCTTCAATTCGGTTGCAGTTTGTTCCAATCATGCTTGTGGAAAAGGGCAAGAAGACCACGCACAACCACTATTCATGTCTGAAGGACCAAATGATTTTGATGACATGATACATACCAAGTACAATGGAGGACACATGGAGGAATTTCCAAAACTCTCCTCTGATCCCAACTTGGACTTCTGGGGCATGCTTGAAGATGACTTCTCTGCCTTCCCATCTGTCGTGGAGCCATCAGATGAGCCTCAAACGGTTGCCGAAGAAGGATCAAGAAAAGACGTTGATCGTGGTAGCTGGATAACATACTTAGAAAACGAGCTTGAATTGTGGGCTAGTGGCGATGAAAGTAGCCCAAGTCCAATGGAGGCTCCCACCTGTAGTGGGTTAGTAGAAGCTGAAAACGATCCTGTCATTGCTTATTTTCAAACTGAGCCATAAACATCCCGTTTTCTTGCTAGCTCCCAAATCTAGCGATTACTGTTCTCACCCGAAATACAAAAACTGTATGCTATGCAAAGTCCTGTAGTCATCCACCCTAACACTGTAGAAAATTAGACTGGTTCCCGCATAAAAATACGAAAGCATATCAATGCTCTATGTCAGCGGGATTGAAGTGGTTTTTTTCTCTGTCTTCGCAGCCATGGAAGCTGCAATTTGGGTTTTTGTGTTCGATGATATATAGTGTATATGCAATGGCAAATGCATGTGACCAATTGGATTTCGTAATTTCTACACTGTTAGAGATTTGCAACCTTTGTACTCCAGATTTGCAACCTTTGTACTCCAGCGTATACAACCTAAAAGATGTTACTTCTTACTTGTTTTTCTTGTTGTGGAAAGATATCAATCAAACACATCCGTACTATTTGAGGCCGAAGATATTGTTTTTCTAGTTGCCACATCTCATTCAATGGTTTCTTTATTGGGTTCGTCACTAAGAACGGTTACCTAATATTAAGGAAAAGGTTAGAAGATTGGATACGTATCTTCAGCATAAGGAGCACACCTGCATGCGTAACAAGCAGGACAAAATCTGCCAATCCATTGACCATGATTTCTATATCAATCCAGTCATCAAATGGATCACGTATGATACATCAAACTGCATGATGATAGATCGGCTAGTCTTTTTTGAAGCAGGTGCATCTATAGCATTAGAACTGGGTGTTCTGTATTTTGCAAAGCCCAACTTGACTTGTACTGAGTCAAGTCTATTGCTGTACGAATTCTTTAATTATGGTATTTAAAGTTGCTTTGAATTGAAGTTACAAGATATTTAAGGAGACTATAGATTTTAAAGTCATTTAAGTAAGAGAGATGATGGCATATATAAGAATGTGCTAATCAATTAGAAAAATTCGGAGGCTTTCTCGATGCAATTCTTTCAATATAATCTTGTGTAATTATAGTAAAATGATATTACTACCTTCTATCATTTTTCCTTCGTATTAAACGGTTTCGAACATAAATATTCCGCATTTTTATGATTTGTATAATTGCATCTACGAAACCGACATGTAAAATGTCACTAGGAAGAGACTTGGCTTGGCTATGAATAACTTGTGAAAGGTGGGAAGTGCAGTACTGGCAATGAAATGTTGATGCCAAAAGCTCACCAGCTTGAGGAAGCTTTGTTTGGAGCCGGTGTTTGGCCTTTACTTCACCTTGGCTTTAGACCGACATTTATTGGCTAGTTAGTTGGGATGTTAACATTACAGTGGGGCAGTGGGCAACATTATGGTTTCAACGTGTTGACATTCCCATCCTCACTGTAGTTTTGATCTGGTATCATTTTTGGAACTTCTGGTAACATGAAATTCCCATAAATTGACGAGGTGGATATCATGCCCACGTCATGATGACACCCGAAATACCAGTTTCAATGACTACCTACAGCACAACGGTTTGTTGCAGCGAATTCACGTTTGCAAATACAAACCTATGAATGAATGAATATTTAATTACTTTGAACGGAAATGATGAGTGATCCTTTAGCATGTTGAAAACATGCCTACGGACATTGGGGTTGAGGTGGGCTTTTATACTCCATTGCTTAGCTTATAAGGAGACTTTGGGGCCCCGGCAAAAATTAAGTAAATAATAAAATAAAGAGAATGCAAGGAGAAGTCATCTATAAATCATCATGATGATAAAATTCAATTTCAGTCATATTTGGCATAGCTAATTTAGTTACAAACTGTGTTTGCTTTATCTTTGATTAAGGAATATTAGTAGTCTCGAAAAAGATATTATTTATTTTTATTGTAAACCTTTATAAAAAATAAAAAATTAATGATTAAAAAATAATAATAACTCAGTAATAAATTAAGATAAATAAAGCACACATTTAATCAAAAAACCTTTCTTTAAATGCTAATATTTAATGGGCAATAAAAATACATAAAAGACTCATAAGTACAATCCCAACAGATTGAGTATAACTTTAATGATTACAAATTAAGTGTGTATGTGTGTATATATCTATATATATATATATATATTAAATGCATATAATTTTTAATGATTTATGAGAGTTTTATAATGTCTAAGAAGGAACAAGGAATGAAATATTAACAGGGCTTTGGGCAATAATCTGTTAAGATAGGACAATATCTCAAACATTAAATATAATATTGAAAATTTTTCAACAATATTGATAAATTAAAAATAATATCTAAAATAACTCCTATATTATTGATAAAATCTGAAATGGTTGAAAAAATCAAATCCTTCTTAGATAATTTGTTGACCACCTTCCAAAAATACATTATTAAAGATGATATATAAAATAGCATTGATAAAGTAAATACTCGGCTAAGAACATAAAAAACATCCTGTTAAAAGATCTCCCGGATAAAAATTAAAGTTATTTGAAAGTGTGGATAAATTCATTAAAATTTGGGATATCTGCACCTTTATTTTAACTTTTACCTATAATCTTACACTGTCAACATTTTCAAAATATTTACAAAAATACTATTAATTTATTAATAATATTATATTTTTACGGATAAGATTAAATTGAAATGTTTACAAATGAAATTAGATTATGGTTCACTACAACAACCCAATCTAATCAGATGCATCCACGCATCGAATCAGACTTAAAAGCCTAGCGTAGTCAGAGACCAGTCCGCTTGACACCCACTGGGCCAGCTCGGCCCGTTTGTTCGTTTCATTTCTTTCCCGCGCCCGCCGCACGGCCCGCACGCCCTGTTTCTCTCGACTTCGAGAATGGCCGGAGAGAGTGAAACGAAAGGAAGCACAGAGATGAGCGGAGGCAATTTCTCCGTCTCGATGGACGTTGAAGAACCCGGCAGCATCTTTCTCCAGCTCAAGCCCTACTGCTTAGGTCTTCTTGAATTCCTCCAAAACCCTAGTGAGCAGAGCCCCAAAACCATCTTCGAAATGGCCGAATTTCTCCGCTGCGCTCCCGCCTCTGAACTGCAGCCATTTCTTGAGTAACGCTCTTAGTTTTTTGTGACTACAGATGATGAGAATCTTCTTTTCTTTCCTTATCTTTTTATGCGATGTTTCTGTCTGTGAGGTTGAAAAGTGCGACGTATCGCATTCCAGTTGCGCATTGAATCCCAACATGCTTCATAGTTTCTGTAGGATTGGCAGGAAAAGTGATATAGTTGATACTCTTCCTATACTGTTACTGCGGATGATGCTTGATACCCTCGAACGATAGGAGGTAATAATGAAGAAAAGGTAGGGTTGCTGCGGGGGGCGGGGGAAAGTAAAGAGAGATTTCCACTTTTTTTTTTCACATTAATCAACACTCCCTAAGGCGGCTCTAATAATTATGTAATTTCCTCTCTGTTTTTTCTATTGACACTTGCTGCTTTCTCTTTATAGATGTGGAATTCCATAACTTCAGACATGTCCCCTTTTTCTTTCCCAAAAGAATGATTAGAATGAGTGATTCTGGTGTAAATGGCATCTCTTCATGTCTGGTTTATTGGTGCAATGCACAGAAGAAGCTATCTTTGTATGGTTAGTGGCAAGAATGAACTTGATGAGGTCTTATTGCAAGACTAAGATTTGATTATGAAAGTTTATGCTTTTTGAGTGGCTGAGAATAGAATCAAGGGTAACCTATATATCAACCAGCATGGGTTATCATAAAAAGTTATGGAAATGCATTAGATAATAGAGACATTTTAATTATGTTATTTCATGTCAAACAAAGTGTGTTATGCATGCACCTTATAACATCTCTCAACTTCAGCTACTTGATGTATTGCGCATCTGTCATATGCTTCCTTCATGCAATGCACATGTGCCACATGTGCCTTGGTCAATTGAAAAGCAGCCCACCATGTGCTTTTGCAACTTTTCCAAGTACCACATGTGCTGAATTTTCCTTCCATATTCAGGGTTGATGGACAATAAATAGGACAGGTTTTTCAAGAAAGGCTGTCCAGGTCAGGAATTACTGAAAAATAGTTGGAAATTGTTACTAGGAAAATAAATTTACTTCATTGGACTGCAAAATTTGAAACAGGGGATCTTGTTAGTGTTAATGACAAGCAGCACTGAGTACATATGGGTCCTTTGCTTTGAGCTTGTCACTTGATTATAGGCTCTAAATGCTTTCAACACCTAGGCCTCTGTTACAAGCTTGGTTTATGAATCAACGAGGGAAAAAAGATTATGGGTTCTTGAGTGGAGATGTTTGAACCTTATTGCTAACATTAAATGTGAACTGATGTGGTAACTAACCTAGTGCTTGTATAGAATATAGATTAACAAGGTGGACTATTCTTTCTTGGATTTTGACAGATGTTTATATTTTGCAGTTACACCTTGTTTCCTTTGCTTCTGCTCCTGGATGCAGCAGTCCTTTGTAGAGCAAAGAAGAGTGCTGCTCCACTGGAGAATTTTGGGATTTATAATGATGCATTTATGCCACATATGATTAATGATAGAGTTGCAGAAGGAGTTTTGCAGTGCATGGAGGAAGTTCTGAAGAAATGCCATCTGGGATCTGTTAATCAGGTATATTGGTTTGATATGCATAGGCTACATATACTGTTCTTTCATGAAATGATATTACATCCACTTCGTTGCAAACAAATCCAACAATTAGCACAGGCTCTAGTTATGCTAAAAGATGAATTTTAATGAGGAAGCAAGAGAAGGTTTCCCTATATGCAAGATGGGGAATCTGGTTCAAATCAGTGCAACATGATTCCTAGGCCTATATATGGATATCACTCAAGAAATAAGTAGGAAAAGAGGAGATGGAAGCTTGAGGAATGCTAGGAAGTTAACATTGATATTTTAACAGGTTTGCACATTACCAGAAGCCCTATTTGATAGTTTCCTTAAGCAGAATATTTGAAATGTGGGTTCCGTTATTATTGGCTTCTAGTAGAGGCAAGTAGAATGGGCTAATATCACTAGCTAGTGTGGGTGAGTGGAATAAGCTAATACCACAAAACAAAAATTAATCAATTACTCATAATTAGATCTATTCATAAACAGTCATATTTTATTGACTATAGGACTCTTAAGCAGTTCTTCATAAAGGTCTATCGTTGTAAGTTGATCTTGGTATGAGTGGATTGATTGATTATTGGGTCATTGATTTGGCCTAAATCATCAATCTGGACAATTAAATGGTTAGAGGAGCCAAATCTTTGATAAACCAACTCATATAGCTTTTTGGTCTGCATCAGTAATTCATCAAGAGAGTCTGAAATTCTTTTTTATTTTTTGGAGGATAGAAATGACTCTATACTTTTTTTTTTTTTTTTTTGCTGGTACTTGGAGTGTTTTCAGCATTCATAGAAGTGATTTTTTGAAGTATGCTTTGACACAATATTGCCAGTTTTGTATGCATGTGCTATGTAACTTTATGTTGTAAGATGTCCATGGAATTTGTTTATTATTCTTAATTTGCTAAAGATATCTATGACCTGAGTTCCATATTTGGTTCATTGTTGATCCTGACCATCAAACTGTCATTGCATATGTCAGTAGTGACTCTCCTGCATGTGCTATAGCGTCATGAAAACAACAGTGCTCAAATGAACTGTTTCCCCATGCCCCTGTTTTTTCCTTGTTCCAATGGTGATGGCACATGCAAAATGAATAATTATGGTATCTTCAATGCTTGTGCTTCTTTCTTCATGCTCATTCTAGGGTGGTGCATGATACATTCGTTCATTCATTGCATGGTTGAGAAACGAGAATTTAGTTGGGCAACTTCTTGTGCGTTATAAATGTTCATGTCCATTATGGGAATGCTCAACCAGCAGGAAAACTGTCAGAATGATAGAAAGAAGCCTAATTGGTCACTTTAGAATTGTTTTTGCTTTACATTCAGGTATTTTTAAGGTAATTATGTGACCTTGTCATGTTGACTTTGGCCTGGAAGTTCAATGGTGGTAGCTGTTTCTGAATTGTAGAATGGAGTAAATTTTGTTGACCTATTTACAATGTTGCAGATGGTTGTGGTGTTGAAGAAATTAACATCTGGTGCTTTGCTTTCTCCATCTGAGGCAGCAGAAGAATTTCGTGAAGGAATAATCAGATGCTTCAAAGTGCTGCTTCTAAGGCTAAATCCTTGCTCTGATCATTCTTGTATATGCAAACAGAGTCCTGGCTTGCCTACTCTTCTTTCAAACAGGAATTCGGGAATTGAGCTGAATTCTCCTCTAAAAAGTTATTCAGAACCTAATGAATGTTTACTTGCATTTCTCCAATCACAAAATGCATCACCTGCTGTTGGACACTGGCTGTCACTTCTTCTCCAAGTAAGGAACTTTTCAATACATCTGTTGATTCATTATTGTCTATCATTTCTCCTCTTAAGGAAGTTTTCAATCTCTGTCTGTTGATTCATTCATGGCTATCAGTTCTTGTCTGAATCCTTTTATAAGCAACCCTAGCCCCACCTAAACCTACTTGAACCTACATAACTGGACACGAGCACATGTCGCCATTAGTAATTCAACTGTGATCTTCTCAACCCAATAGGTTTCAGAATCCAGGGTTCTCCAACCCTAGTGCAAACTGAGGACCATAATAAATGCAACCTGACCTATCTCAAGCCTGGGTTTTGTTGAATCTCCATTGCTGCGCTGATTGTACAATGGTTTGGACTGCTTGTCATTTTTTTCCCAGTTGGAACTTGAACTGAATCCTTCAATATGCAACCTAAATCACTGGTCATACGTGCTCGGCCCACACATGCTGGTGATTGGTCTCGCCAAATGTGGTGCATGTTCAAGGTGTGCTACTTGATCAATGGTCTAGACCTCAAGCATGTGTGCTGTAATTGTTTCTTTGATCTCTCTCGTAAAATGAACTTTGTCAGTTGTCTTTCCTTGAATAAATTATTATTGTGCCACTCACCTAAATTGTTTAATTGGGAGCTTTTGGTTCTTGATAAACATATTATCTTCCAGGGATGAGGGATTAGCCCCTGCCTGTTGAGATCCACAATTACTGGAAGATTTTTCCGTTGAATTCTCAGCTAAATTTTTTACTAAATAAGGCCAAGGGAATGGACTTAACCATTGATATTAAAGGGAAGCACTTTCAACATCACTATGTATTGATAGGGAATGATCTATCCTTACCTGTGCATTATTATTTGAATTTTAAGGATCGATCCTCAATCCTTAACACTGCTTTGTTTTTTGATGCTCAATACTAAGTTCTCGGTCCAAATTACATTCAGTATTCATGCTTTGTTTTAATCATGTATGATTTTTGTTTTTTCGATCACTTGTACTGTTCTTTCCTTTCTATGCATCATATCTAACGAACATAATTTGGATCTTTAAAAGTAATTTGGATCTTTCTATGTTCATGCAAAGATTTCAGATGCAGAGGCTATGAGAGGACTCCGTGGAAGTGCAAAGCTTCGTGCAGAAGCTTTTCTAACACTTAGGATCCTTGTTGCTAAGGTAATGTCATGATGTTATGAACACTATCATTGCTGGATAAACTTGTCTTTACTGCTGTTGGAATCACACTGCTGAATTCTGCCTAAGTCACGAGGAGAAATTTTCCCCATGTCTTATCTCTGGTCACCCTTGATTCTTTTTCATCTAACTTTTCCTTCCTGGAATACTGTTCTTAATCCTTTTCTTGTATCTGTGGGATCCATGATTTAAAGATAATGTTTTTAATGGTAAGAGAAAAGAACCAACATTCCCCTGACTCTCCTTGAGGAAGTTGTAGGTCTATTTCTCTATGTGCATGTTTGCCCATGTGTGGCTAGACTGTGTTCATATATAAAGTGTGGATTGATGGATGCAGATTTATTCCCCTGCTTCTCAATATCTACATCTGCATATTTCTTTTGTAGGTTGGGTCTGCAGATGCATTGGCTTTTTTCTTACCAGGCACCGTGAGTTATTTCACAAAAGTTTTGCATGTCACAAAGACTATGATAAGTGGTCCAGCTGGTAGTGCAGAAAGCATAGATATTGCTGTCAGAGGTTTGGCCGAGTTCCTCATGATAGTACTTGGGGATGATGCGAATATTTCTGTCCTTGAAATGCTGGCAGATGATGCAACTGGATTTTCTCTAAACAAAGAAAGATTTTCCAAAGACATTTTGGAGTCTCTCCGTCTCTTACCTGCTAACCTCCAAGGTCGGGAAGAAAGATCAGAAGGGGATCAACAAGTTACAAATGTTTCAGAAAATACTGGTTTTCCTAATGACAAGAGATCTCTACATGTAAACCGTACAAAGGATTGGATTGAGGAAACGACATCACGTGTTGACAAACTGTTATCTGCAACATTTCCACATGTATGTTCTTCCTTGGTGGTTATTTTATTATAGTTTAGGTGTGTGTGTATTTCATCTGGGTTGAGAAATCAGGCTTTCCCCTGAACCTGAGACTTAAAAATATTTAATGGTTGAAATTCATGATATTTTAGTATGTTGATCTCTGAGTCAATCTTTGCAAAGGATTATTGGTTTTCGTGCCCCTCTCTCCAAGTTTTATCTAATGGGAATTTTGTATATTCTTTCTTTTCATGAACTACCTTTTTCTTTACTGATGCCTTAATGATATGGATGGAGTAGGAAGTGGGTTGGATATGTAAGGCCGTGGGTCCAAGCCATCTGCAAGCCAATGACCATTCATGTGACATGCCTCCCTCCACCATCACTACCCCACCCATATAATAATCTCCACTGACATGTTACACTCCTGTATGGTTTTAATTATGTTCCAGCAATTTTCCTTTACTTCCATGAATCATTATGGATATTTTTGTAGTATTTTGTACAGTTTTAGGAACTGAATGTTATAAATGTTTTTATGTCAGCTTTGTGTTCATCCTTCCAACAGAGTGAGAGAGGGACTTGTTGCTAGTGTAGGTGGACTTTTGTCAAAGTGCATGTGCACATTGAAGAAGAGCAGGTTAATGCTTTTGGTAAGTTTGCATCGCTGTCTTTCATTCATTCAATTGGCTTAATCTTTCCAACTGTAAATACATGCAATTATATTTATTGAGATAAAAGACCTAAAATTTTCAAACTAATTCCTAAAGAAAGCAATTATGAAATAAGAATAATAATTAAACTGCAAATTAAGTATCCCAAATTAAATGTGCAAAAATAAATAAACCTTAACATCTACTCTTGTCTAAAATACATATGAATAGGTAGTGTTCCTATTTTGTTCTCTATCAAAAACATGTCCATCAAGTATATGCTGCATGTTTGGTATGCAATTACTAGCATCATGGCCAGTGGACCATTGTAATTCTCAGTGTTCTCTATCTTAGTTCTGTGCACTTGTTTTGTTCTTTTGACTTTTTTGCCTAATGAAGTGGATCCAGAACTGTTAAAATTGATTTAGGGTCAAACAAGGCAGCTTGTGTCACTTTGTTACTTCCATATTGGCAACTAAATATATGGCCAAGCACAGTTATACCATTCAAAAAATTTTGCAATTAGCTGGTGTAGCGTTTGCTTTAACTTGTTGATCCACCAATATCGTGAAAATTGGGATGCCCCAAAACTTGAGTCTGTTCAATACAAGGATTATGATCAAATTGTTATGATTTCCTTTCATGGGTATTTGAGGATTAATATTCACATGCCTGCTGTAATCACAGGAGTGTCTGTGTGTTTTGGTTTATGATGATATGGAGGATGTATCTTTAGCTGCACAGGAGTTGCTTGAATCTGTGTTTCTGTTTGGGGAGAAACATCTTTCAGACCATGAGGTGGCTGAAGTTTTCAAAAGGTCCTTGGTACCAAAATTATTCACTAATTGGAAGTGCATTATGTTTCTGGAGGCTACAGAAATGATTCATGTGTTAAAACAGGTTTGTTGAAAGACTTCCAAGAGTGGTCCTTGCAAGTGAGGAAGCAGATGCAGTGTCACATGCACGGAGATTACTGGCAGTGATGTATTATGCAGGCCCTCAACTGGTTGTAGATCACCTTCTTTCTTCCCCTGTAAGTAGATCACTCTTCTTCCCATTTGGTATTTCTGTGTAAGATACATGGTGGTGAAGAATATCAAGACCGCACAGAAATATTACTCATGAAACTTACCCATGTTTTTGCCATAACACTGCAAATAATGATGCTAAAAACATTGATGGGTTAGAAATTGGAATATTGGATAAATGGATCACAATCAACTAACTCATTCAATGTGCTACCATTTTGGGTTATTTTGGCCAAGGACCAAGATACAGTTGTGACCTGGCGATGAAGAACCTGCATTTTGTTTGCATCCTATTCTGGTATATTGGACTTAGGGCCTGTTTGGCCTGGCGTTTTGGGAGTGTAAATGCGCTTTTTGCAGCCAAAACGCGATTCTACAGTGTTTG
>JAYJMB010003102.1:0-14465 GCA_036873735.1 Pouteria campechiana
GAAAAATCATGGTATAATCATGTGGATTTATGGTGTAAAGTGGAGTAACGACCCCAGGAGGGCGGGGCGTTACACATTCATACTTAATTCTTCTTCTTACCAAACTTCTCACTCCACAATCAATTTGATTTGCACATGTCTAAAGTATAATAAGAAAATTTTATTCCAAAATTAACTCATAATACAACTGAACATTATCAATAATGAAGAATCCAAATTTCAATAGAAGTACTTAAGCACATAAACTTGCTTACCTTGTGTGTATCTAACACACTTCTCTTTGGCTATGATCCTTATATGGCCAAGTCCAAATTCACAATTTGGGACTCCTACATTCAAAGCATCTTTCCCTTAATCATTAAATGCAGAACTTTACTAAATATATCATTCTTAGTCCATAGCTTAAATCTGTTTAAGGATTATCTATTTATTTAGCTAAACTTTAATGAAAAAATGATCATAGACTCACTAAAAAGGATTAATCATGCTAGACTCTTCTTAGTACTATTTCATCCTATACCTATAGTACAGTTTTCAAATCTCTGCGTACTCATTATCTACAAGTTGAGATTTCTATTCTAAATTACATATAAACACTTTTGAACTGAATTCCTACCAAGATCGACATTCAAAACATCCACTTCACTACTGAATTCTTGTTTTTCACAATTTCTACTCTTCCAATGATAAAATTCTGCTTTATGAACTAAAATTCCAATGATCTATCAAGTATAATAGATTAATCACTAGTAGAATTTTCTTACCTCTTAATTTCTCTACTCAAAGTCCATAATCCAAGCTTCTAATGCAAAACCCTTGTACTTTCAACAACTATCACCTCTCCAAATCACTAAATATGAAGTTTTCTTCTTAATGATTTTCTACAGATTCTTCAATTCTTAATCTTCTCAAAGTATAACTTCAATTCCTTCTAGGTGCCTTAAGGCTTTTTGGAGCAAGAGAGAAGGCTGGAAATGGTTAGGGCTGATAGATGGGGCTGGTGGAGCATTTTAAGCTCCACCCCTTATAGTTTTCTGGTGGTGCATACTGACAAAAATACATGTGGTCTACCTATCTTATGTTCTAACCTTCTTTAGCACTGAAATTCCTTCCTGTACACCATATTACTTAATTCATATGCCACTCCCATCATGTTTCTTCCATTTACATTACAAATTATACATATATAGTTCTTTTATATACCAAAAAATAGTTCTTCCCATTTCAAAAATTCTAGGCTCTCAAGGCTACTCATGATGTAGAATAAATCAAGCAAATAATCATTCAACATCATCATAGTTTCTCAAAATTAAATCTATAATGACAAGGATAGAATGTAAGTGAAAATGCAAAGAAACCAAAGATGACAAATTCTTCCCCTTTTAGCTTGTCTCTCGATCCTTGTAATCAATCTTGTTGCTTCCTTTCGAAGCCCTCCAAGAAACCCTCAAAAATGCCCTAAGAAAACCTACCAAAAACCTCTCAGAAACCCTAATAAAGAACCCCCCCCCCCCAATAGGCCTCAAAATGTCCCTTTTAAACTTTGCAGATCAGGGCTAAATTGTACACATGTTGCACTATAGCAGGCATGGGAGTCGTGGTGCTGGTTTTGGGTGTTGGGGCGCCCATGTTGTTGCCCACAAGACAGAGGTTCCTTGTTTTGACCATAAATTCCTTATATAATCTCAAAAGTAGTGATTCTTGATTTATTTGAAAGTTAATTTCAAGTGCTACAATTGTCATGTTGAATATATTTTCCAAATCACCCTCCATCTGTGCCAAAATTTGACTACAAGTGATAGCATATTCTACACATCTGAAGTTGCTTTTAGCTGGATGATAGTTGTAGTGTTTTGGACATAATTTCCATATATTTATATATATATATATATATATATACTTCAAATCCTATGATTCATGGTTCTTTGTATAGAATACTTGAAGGGATCAACATTTATGTTGAACATGTTTACTGAATCCATCTCCATATGTATAAAAATTGGCCTTGAAGTGATGTCTTTTTTACTTCAGCTCCATTTCACATGTTTTGATACTTGAAATACCAACTCCATTAAGTGCATAATTAATAAAATGTAATTATAATCTAGTAAAATCATATCAAATGAATATCCTAACTATTTGAATTTAGGTATTAAAATATGGTATATTATGAGCTCATCACCTTTCAGCACCAATTAAAACTCCTTCAGAACCTCTGAAGTTATTTTTAAAAGCTTTGAAATAGCAGAATTGCATTTACCATTGTGCCTCTAAAGTCACTTCATATAGCCTATTGAAATGCTTTCACACCCTCTGAAGTTGTTTTCAGAGGCTCTTAAGCTCAAGATGTAATTTCAATATTTTGGCCATAGCTTTCTTGTTTGATAATGAAATATATAATTCTTGGTGTGTTGGATAGATAATTTTAAGGGATACAACTTTTATGTTAGCTACGTTCCCTAAATCTTCCTCCATATATGACAAAAATTACCTCAAAGTGATGCCTTTGTCATATTCAACTCTTTTTTAATAGGTTTAGATGTTTGAAACAAAAATAAACTCTATTAAGTGCAATATTCATTCAAATGTGATTATGAACCAATAAAATCACATCAATTTTGAATCCAAAACATGAGAGTTTAGGTATTAAAACATGTTAAATTATGAGCTTATCAACAATTGAAGATTCATCTAGATTATTCCTAAAGACCCACTTAGTTTCAATTACAGGCTGATGGAATGGTCTTGGAACAAGTTTCCAGACATCATTTCTTTTAAATTGATCCAACTCTTCTTGCATAACTTAATCCAATTTTCATCATCTAAATCTTGATCCATGCATATTAGCTCTAATTGATAAATGAAGGCAAAATTGCCACATAGTTGGTGATATGAAGATCTAGTCCTAACTCTATTATATACATCTCCAATTATCTAGTTTTTAGGATGAGCAAGCATGAACCTCCAATTTATAAGCAAGGAATTATTACTTCACCATTTACCTCACTTATGGATGGTTCATTATCTATTTCTAAGTCATCCTTCTCTATTTTGGGTTGTTGATTGACTTTTTCTTGATCTTGCAGTTTCATCTTCTCCACAAATGTTGTAAGATCACTTGTTTTATCATTAAAATCACTAACTCTTTTCGTGGGGTTAGTACTTTCATTAAATATCACATGGACTAACTCTTCAACAATTCTATATCTCATGTTGTAAACTCTAAATGCCTTGTTAACAATGAAATACTTAAGGAATATACCTTCATTAGATTTGCTATCAAATTTTCCAAGGTTTTCATTTCTTTTGTTAAGAATGAAACATTTATAACCAAGGTATGCATGTGAGAAATATTTAGCTTCCTACCATTATATAGCTTGAATGGAGTATGGCATGGACTAAATTTTGTTTATAATATAGCAAATGATATTTATTACCTCAAGCCAAAAATATTATGGTAACTCATATTCACTTAACATTATCTTTGCCATCTCTTTCAAGGATCTATTTTTACTCTCTACTACTCCATTCTATTGAGGTATTTTTAGTGTAGAGAATGTATGAAGTATGTCATTGGTTTCGCAGAAAGCAGTGAAGTTTCGGTTCTCAAATTCTCCACCATGATCACTTCTAATGGCTATAATGTGAGAGCTTTACTCATTCTGTACATAGTTAGTGAAGACCTCAAAGAATGAAAATGCTTCATTTTTTAATGCATGAAACATTATCTAGGTAAATCTAAAAAAGTCATCTACAATGACATATGAATAATATTTCCCTCCAAGACTTCTAGATCTTGTTGGTTCAATAAGGTCCATGTGTAGTAATTGAAGTGATTTGGTTGTGTATATTTTTTTTTTCATGATTCTCATACTTGCTTTACTTTCAAACAAGCATCACACATCTCACTTTTATCAAATTTCAACTTTGGTAAGCTAATAACCAATTTTTTATTATACATCTTTTCAATCATGTTTTTGTTGGCATGTTGTAATCTTTTATACCATAGCAAGGATTCATCCTTGTTTAAAACAAGATATTTGACTTGGATATCACACAAATCTACGAAATAAACATTCCATGTTACTACAACCAAGCTTGACTCATCTAAAATCAGGCAACTTTGGGATTCAAACATAACCTTGCAATCACTATCATAAAACTGATTCACATTTAGCAAGTTATGTTTTAATTTCTCTACAAGCAAAGCATTTGAAATATTAGTAGACTATGGTTGAGCAACCTTACCAATCCCAACCTCTTTACCTTTACCATTGTACCCAAAGGTAATTATTCTATAATTTTTAGACTTAAGCTCTATGAACAACTCCCCTTCCCCTATCATGTACCTTGAGCAACCACTATCAATGTACCATGTGTTATGTCTTATGGCTTTCAATCACACTTGCATGGACATATTAATGCTTTAACTTTTGGCACCCATTTAGGAATGAGTTCAGGTGGGTTAGTGATAGAAAACTTTAGTACTCATTGCTTCTTGGGTGCCACTAATCTCTAATTTGGAGAACATGTTGCATTTACGATATTTACAACAGCCTTAGGTACCCAAATCAGGTTCTATTTGGCTCCTTGTTTGCTTCCATGAGCAGTTTTCTTTTGGTTCTTTCCACCGTTTTTTTCGTTGGTTTCATTTTCATTAAATTGGATGTCAAGGTCTTTCTTAAGGCATTATTCTCTACCTTGACATGCTCAAGTTCTTTGTTGGTACTTTGGCTAATCTTAAGCTTGCAATTCTCTTCTTTTAACTTGGAACGTTAATTAGTCATTCTATCTAGCTCCTTTTTGGCCTCCTTATATTTGGCTTTTAGTGTATTGAAATCATAATACAATTCTTCTAACATCTCTTCAAGGTTGGGAGTTTCAAGTTCTAAATTTACTTCATCTTCATGGATGGCCATGAAGCTAATGCTCGTGTAGTGCTCCTCCTAGTTTCTTCCTTTTGGAGTGTGTGTTGATTTGCATTTCATGTTCCTCTTCAGCCTCACTCAAATATTCATGCACCATGCTCTCCAGCATTTTCGAAGCATTCATTGCCTTTTTCTTCTTTTCAAATCTTTTATTGTTTCTATTTTGGTTATTGTTGCTATTATTGTTTCTTTTATCAAAATACTCCTTACCTTCTGTTTGAGTCATGACAATCATATTGCATGTGCCCTGGTTTGCTACAATTATAGCAAGTGGGAGTCTGCTTCTTCTTATCTTTTCTTTTGAAGTTGTTAGAGCTACTTCCAAACTTCTTCTTCTTTAACAATATCTTGAATCTTCTAGTGATAATGGTAATGTCTTCATTTTCTTCTCCACCAGAAGATGCTTCTCCTTGAGAGTCTTCATCTTGATATTTAGCTCTCAGTGCCATTGCAATCTTGCCTTTTGTTTCCTCTAGAACCTTCTACATTTTAGGACTTCATGGGTCATGAGGGAACCCATAAGTTCTTCTGTTGGTCCCTTTCAAGAGGTAGCTCAAGAGGGGGGAGGAGGGTTGAGTTGAGCTTTTTAAAATTTATGGCAAAATTAAAATCAAAGTGCTGAAAAAGAATGGTACATATTATGTAGCATAGTATACAAGAATTTTTATAGTGGTTCAGCCCAAACACGACACCCACTCCACTCTCTAATTCATCCTCTCTTGCTGCACTTATGTTCCACTAAACAACTATTAGTTTTATAAGCTCACCAATGAACTTCTACAGCTTTTGGTTTTCAAAGTTCACCAACAAACTCTTACAAAACACTCAACAAGTCTCCCTACTTGTTGTAAACGATAACACAGTTAGCAAGCCTCTTATTGGATGTCCTAAACATAAATGAAGATTGGACAGTAAAGGTGCCTCTTACTTAGAGGCACTTTGTATAGAGTTAAGTACAGAAGAAATAAATGTATTATAGTAAGTACAAGAATTCTAGACTCTGAAGGTTGCAAAAAAATAAGCTTTGAATATTGTTTGGAATGTTGCTTAGTGGAGTTGAATTTTGCCTAGAAGAAAACTTTTTGAGAGTGTAAATGCTTAATAATTTCTCTCAATAAAATCTCTAAATCTCTTTTAGATCCTTATTTACTTCTTCTAATACTAGCATTCAAATCTCCTCATTGAGGTTGGTGGCGAGCATTGAATGCGAGGGAACGTTCAAAATTCAGACCATTGAATAATTCTCCAAGCTTCATACTATCTAGAATAAACATGCATGGAAAGGGAGAGAATGCTTCATAGGAAATTTGCGCTGTTGGAGTCGTTTGGAGCTTCAAACTGTCTAAAATGGCAACTTCAGATAGTCTTAAAATGATGTAGCTTGTGATAGACTTAGTTGGGTCTTGTGCAAGTATATTTGGTCACAAGTAATATAGAGGTGACTTGAGTATCGTTCCCACAAGGAAGTATGTTGTTACACACTAAGTACAAAACTTAGATCAAATCAGTATTATTTGATTGATTGAATTGTAACATTTTTTATAAAAACTAATTCTAAATAGAATAATGAAGTTAATAGATCACAAGAGTAAAAGAAGAAAGATCAATGGATAAAATATCTAAGGATTTAACTTCACCTAGCAAATCCACTTGTATTGATGAATTGCATTGAGTAAATTATCATTTCTCTCATTATCAATCGAATACACTAAAGATCTACCAACCTTTCTCAAATGCTATGGCAGGTGTGCTTATTGAAGTGTTCTACTATGTCTCCATGCAAATCCAAAGCAATAAACCCATTAAGCTTAGGCATTCATGAGTAAAATATGCACTCACAAGGTCATACTTAGATGGATTGCACATGTCCAATTCGTATCTCCAGACTTCATTGCATCATTTGTTCTTCAATTCAAGAATTTATTCCTAATTCATCTCTCTTGAATATAAATTAAAAATCTTAGATCATGCATATGGAGGCCAATCACATACATGCATTAAGTATAGAAAAGAAGAAATAATGAGGAAGAAGATTAAACTCAAAAAATCAAATATCAACATAAGATTCATTGTTAGGATTTATCTAACCCTAGAAAAAAGAAATTTAGAAATCATAATTAAATTATAACCAACTAAGTAATATATAAACATAATCATAATCCAAGTTTGCATGTTAATTTAAAAACAATAGATGAACTAGAAAGATAATAGAATATTCAAGTTACACCAGCTTTCTACAATGATCTCCCTTGCTCTCTTATCTTCTATCTCCTTGCCAAAGTTCTTCTAAAAGTCCCCCTTTCTATGTTTTATCCTCCTTAAATAATCAAATTTAGTATTTTTTGCACCTCCATTTAGATTTTTGAGGTGGTCTTGTGCATAAAGTACACAAAATACCTAAAATATTAAATTTTTGCACTTCCAAACACATTAGAGTTGCAACTAAGAAATCTCTTGTCCATGATGGACAGGAGCAATGTCATTATTTTTACAATATCTTTCTCGTACGATATCAAAATCACTTGATTCTTGACGAGTTGAAAAAATAATGTCAAGTTTTACAACTTTCATGTTGAAAATAGTTCTACAACTTTCAAGTGACGCTTTTGTCAAATTTAGCAAGTTCGAAGTCTGAGATAGTTGTAGTATTTTGGCCATAATGTCCACATATGATACTCAAATCCTATAATTATTTATTCATTGGACAGGTCATTTGAAGGGCTAAAACTTATATATTGAGCACGTTTCTTAATCAAAGCCTATGAACTTACATCAATTGAGGATACAAAATAGGTAAATTTTAGTATGAAATATGATAAAATATAAGCTTATAAAATACCCCCAAACTTAGCTTTTGATCATTCTCAAGCAAAATAGTAACCAAACTTATGAAACTATTAGGATAGTCTCTCTCAATCAATCAATAACATGCCAGAAAAATTGCACATATACACATAACTTATAAATCATTCAAGACACTTGCCATATAATTTCATAAAACTCATGCTTTACCCATCCCTTCATAAAGTGAGAATGTATCTGTGCTTTGTCAATCTCATGTTACATGCATGCGTTTTAATCAATAATAATCCTGTGATTCTAATGATTTTCATAAAACATTCCATAAGCTTGCTTTTCATAATCTCTCTCCACTAATGTAGACAACTCTATTCACTTGGATCAATAGGTCTTTGTTAAGATTGTAATGGGGCCTTGGGTTTAGCTAACAAAGAGAATAAGGATTCATAAAGTAAGATATCATAAATAAGTTGCACATGAATATTCACTCTCTTGACTTATTATTTTGGGTTATTTCTATTTTGATAAGTTGTATTACTACCATACCCTCAAACTTATTTTCTTTTGAGTTCTTTGGGATGTGATCCCCCTAATTAAAAGTTGAATCCTTATTGATTCTTTCTCTTATCCCTTTTTCTTATTCTTTTGGCATTCTTCTTTTTTAATATTCCTAAAATTATCTTCTTTTGCTTCACTCATACCTGTCTAACAACCATGTGATAGATTATATCTTTTAATAGGATTTCAGGCTCATAGGTTTTGGATGATGAGGCTAAAGAAAGAAAAGTTAAATGGTGATCTTTCACATGCTTTGCATATGCCATTCTTTTATTAAGGCTCAATGGGGACACTAGTGACATGATGTACTAGGTTAGATTGAAAGGCTCAAACTGATCAAAGAATGCCTAAATCATTTCCAAGTAAACATGTTATCTAGGATTTTACCTTGAGAGATAATCAAGCAAGTTCTAATATGCTTATGTCAACCAAAATATGTCACTGAATTTACAAAATCATCAACTGATTAACATACATTTTACACGATTATAATGTAATGTGCTGAAAAATCATTATTCATGAGAAACAAGGACTTATTAGAAGAATCATTAAATGATAAGGTAGCATTTATCCTTCCTTTTAAATCATGTATAATGGTAATAAAAAATTTAGCATATGATATTGACCATTAAGAGAGAATCCTATTCAGTTTCAATGTTTAACAAATTTGCATAATTCCTCATGGATTTTCTTAGCTAAGTGAGAAAAAATTAAAGATCATTGAAAAAGTATATCTA
This sequence comes from Pouteria campechiana, assembly GCA_036873735.1. NCBI lineage: Eukaryota > Viridiplantae > Streptophyta > Magnoliopsida > Ericales > Sapotaceae > Pouteria > Pouteria campechiana. Next base: position 9,023 of record JAYJMB010003102.1, read on the forward strand.
AATTTGAAAACATTTTACCCAAAACTAAATGAAAATCCCTAAATACCCCCAAACTTAAGCTAAACATTGTCCTCAATGTCAAAGAATGAAAGAAAGTTAAGATTGTGGGCTTCCCTAAATGGTGGTGTTGTTCAGCTACTGCTTTAGACAAACAAAATTGTCACCTCTGAAGTGTATCAGGCAACATCTAAATGATTGATAGTAGTTGAGCAAACTATTGATGGTTGCAAAATGGAATTATCTGAAATCAAGAAAGCAAAAAGGAACCTAAGTGAAAATAAAAGTAAAATAAAATAAAAAAGAACTAAAAATCCTAAGAGAGAAGGGATGAAAAGTAGTTCTAATTTGTAGTCTTTAGCTTGACTTTCTCTTTCTTAACTCAACATCTTTGAGCTAGATTCTGGCTTTTCGATGCTCAAGCTCTTCAAATCTTAGTATTAGTTTGTTGAATTTTTTAGGTGCATCTAGATCACACAATGCTTTGTCAAACACAAAATTCCCAATAGCACATGGAATTGCAAAGCTTCCTAAATCTTGGAGCTTTTGAGGCAACCTTCTATAAATGATGGAACCACACTCTTTAGTCAACTTCATGGTTTCATAATCCTCTAGATTCCTTTTGTTTGATAAGATCTTCTTCAAGAATTTTACAAAGCTAGGCATCTACAAAATGAATGTTAATATGCAATTTTTAAAATAAATAAGGGAAATTAAAAAATTGCTTATCTATTTTGTGCTGCTAGAGTCTTTGAAGAAGTTGAAATTGAGGCATATATGACTTGGGATTATTTGGAAAAAGTTTGCTCTTGCCTGCCTTTGGTGGTTGTTCAGTAGCTTCCTCTTGTTTCTCTTTAGGAGCATCTTGTTCAACATCTTCTTCTCCTAACTACTTGCCACTTCTCAGGGTTATTGCCTTTACCTTTTTGATTGAATTGGTTTCTACGTCTCTAGGCAAAGAAATTTATTGTGTTCCTGATAGTGTATCTGCCAACTGACCTTCTTGCCTTTCTAGATTTTTGATTGATGCCTCTTGATTGTGCACCCTCATGTCTATGTTGTTCATAAAGTCTTGAGTTCTGCTTATGAAGATTTTAGTGCTGATAACAAGTTTGTTCGCTATGTCTTTTAGGTTAGAATTCTTCTATTTTGGTTGCTTGAATCCTATGTTCTTCATGAAGTCTTGAGTGCTACTAGCAAGTTTGGCAACTATCTCTTCTAGGTTGTATTTCTTCTCTTCTGGTTGCTTGAATTCTGGTGGTGATTTCATTGCATTTTGATTACTCCATAAAAATTTGGGGAGATTGCATAACCCCGGATTGTAGATGTTGGACTAGGGGTTGTTCTATTGCTTGTTAAAATTACAAAAAAAGTTAGCATTTTCACTAGGCCGTGCAAAAATGTTCCCTAATTGACAGTTTATGCTGGCATGTCCTCCACCACAGAAATCACAAGTCACCCTCTAAATTTTCATTACTGAAGCTTTCATATTGTCTATCTTTCAATTAAGTGCTTCAATCTGCGCAGTAATTGCAGTGAGAGTGTTGACTTCATGTAATCCAAGAGCTCTTCACATTGGTAACCTCCCAATAGGCCATTGGTAACTATTAAATGCCATTGGTAAACTCAAGGATCAAACTGAATACCCAATTAGAAACTAAACCAAAAAGAAAAGCCAAAGTAATATCAATCTTGATTAATATTGATATTAGTGTTTAAATTCACTACTTCCCTAGCAACAATGCTAAAAATGTATTGGGTCTTGTGCAAGTATAGATGATCACAAGTAATATAGATGAGGTGAGTTGAGTATCATTCCCTGAGGAAGTATGTTGTTACACACTAAGTACCAAACTTATATCAAATCAATATTATTTGTTTAAGTGAATTGTAGCAATTGTTATAAATAATAAATCTAAATAGAATAATAAAGTTAATAGAACATAAGAGCAAAAGAAGAAAGACTAATGAATAAAATATATAGGGATGCAACTTTACCTAGTAAATCCACTTGTATTGATGAATTGCATTGAGTAAATTATAACTCCTCTCATTGTCAATTGAATGCACTAAAGTATCTACTACTCTTTCTCAAGTGCCATGGTTAGTGTGCTTATTGAAGTGATCTACCATGTCTTCATGCAAATCCAAAGCAATAAACCCATTAAGCTTAGGCATCCATGTTTAAAATATGTGCTTGCAAGTTCATACTCGCACGGATTGCACATGTACAATAGCTATTTCCAGACTTTATTGCATCTTATGTTCTTCAATTCTAGAGTCTATTCCTAATTCATATCTCTTGAGTATAAATTAAGAATCTTAGATCATGCATATAGAGGCCAATGACATATATGCATTAAGTATGTAAAAGAAGAAACAATGAGGAAGAAGATGATTAAACATAAAAAATCGAACATCAACACAAAATACATTGCTAAGATCCATCTAACCCTAGATAAAAAAAATTTAGAACATCATAATTGAATTAAAATCAACTGAGTAATTGATAAACATCATCATAATCTAAGTTTGAATATTGATTTAAAAATAATAGAAAAACTAAAAAGAAAACATAATATTCAAGTTGCAATAGCTTCTTTTAATGATGTCCTTTGCTCCAAAGCTCTTCTCGCTTGTCTCCTTGCCAAAGTTCTTCTAAAAGTCGCCCTTTCTATGTTTTCTCCTATTAAATAACCCACTTTATGACTTGTTACGCCTCCATATGGATTCCTCAGGTGGTCTTGCACATAAAATACATAAACTATGCAAAATACTAAATTTTTGCACTTCTAAATGCACTAGACCCGTGACTTAGAAATTTGTTTTCCATGATTGACAAGAGCAACATTAGTATTTTGACCATATTATTCTCATATAATATTGAATCACTTGATTTATGATGCATTGGAAATATAATTTCAAGCTATAGAACTTTCATATTGAAAATATTTTCCAAATCATCCTTCATCTTTGTCAAAATTGAATATATTTGACAACTTTGTCAAATTCAGAAAGTTTGAAGTTTAAGATAGTTGTAGTGATTTAACCATAACATCCAAATATGACATCTAAATATTGTGATTATTGATTCATTGGATGGGTAATTGGAAGTGCTAAAACTTATACGGTGAGCACTTTTCTTGAATCAATCTCCATATGTATATAAAATTGACTCAAAGTGACGCCTTTTGCATTTTTTCAACAGTTTTAACACCTAAAACAGAAACTAACTACATTAAATGCAATATATAATCAAAGCCAATGAACTTACCTAAAATAGGTGGATTTGGTATTAAAACATGATAAAATAAAAGCTTATTAGACTTCAAATGGTTTTGTCTAAAATACTTCATCTCATTCGAAATAAGTATTTTGGACTATTTGAAGTGGTGAGAAACACATAGCTACGTGAATCTAAACTTCAGTGCTTCTGATTAGCTTGGGAACATTCAAAATTTAATCTCAGCATGTATAAATCTTGCATTTACAATGTCTAAAGCTTGGGACATGGTTTCTTTCGGACATAGAGATACATAGTGGACTGGCTTTGGAACTTTTGAAATACTAACTTCAGATCATCCGAAATAGCGATGAGCTTTCAGTATCATGGCTTCATGCTTCAACATTTTCTGAACTTGACTTTGCATCCGAACTCAGGTTTGCAATGTCCAATCTTGGTTCCACAACATCCAAACTTTGTTCTACTACTTCTGAAGCGTCATATTAATCGTTTGAAGCATAGTTTGAAGTTACATCTGAACTTAGGCATCTGGTCTTATATACTTCAGCAATTGTTTGAAAACATGTCCGAATTGACTTTAGAGCTCTTGAATGATGCCATACATATCCTTCAACTATAATATAGGCTTGAAAGCTTAGACCTTACATCTAAAAACATTTTTAGACAAGGTTCTTTTGTCTATAGTCGTCATTTTTTAGACATACTAAACTTCTTCATGTTCTGAGTTCATTGTTCATGAATTCAAATGTGTCCCATTATGTCTGAAATTCTCTTTTGCGTTTAGGGACATTAGACCTTCAGGCATTTACATTTTGTTCTTATATTCAGTGGATCTTGTCTTTGATATATTCTATGTGCATTGTCCACTTAACTAAAGTTATTTCCTTGATATATTTTATATACTTACTACTATACACTTGAAAAATAATAATCAATATCTTCACTATTCACTCACATGATTTTACTCATCATCAAAACTTAGTTGTTTAATTGCATTCATCAAAATCAAGCTAAGAAAAGGAGGTTTAGATCAACATCTTCCACTGTCATCTTATTAAGGTCCTTTGCTTCCTGGATAGTTGTCACCTTAGGCATCCAATGCCTAGGTAGAGATCATAGGATCTTTTAAATGAGCTTGGGCTCTTTGTACTTTTGTCTAAGGTTATTCAGCCCATTTGTAATTTTCTAAAGTCTATCAACTATTTAAGAGATGGTTTCTGACTCCATAATGAAGGATTCCTATTCCTACACTGGAAGCTTAATATTTATTGCTTTTACTTAGTACCTTCATGTGCGACTTGTAATTTATGCTAGATTTCCATGGAAGAATTAAAGGAGGAAGTCTTCTCAAATTTGAAGGGGGAAAGAGCATGTTAGAGGTAATTCTTTGCCATCAGGTTCTAATGCTAAAATATCCTCACTAGTATTTTATCATTGGTGTTGAGGACTATTTTTCCATTTTTGATTATAAACCATGACTGGTAATCTATGGATATCATAAAATTTTGCATTTGCATCTTCAGTAGGCATAGTTGAATCCATCAAAGAATGGAGATCTGGATGTAGACTATTCCTCTGTAGATGTGTTGTGGAAATAACTACCCATTAGAGGATCATAAATTAGATATAATGGTAATCAAGAGTAACCAGTGAAGCTTGCAGTTTACTCAATTAAAAAAGTCACTCAATAAGTATTTCAAAACTCTGAAGGTTGGGTGAGGATGTCAGTTACTGTTACGCATTTAATTTCAGACTTCTGGGTGTGTAACTTCCTTCCTGTTAAGACTATTTTGAAGGCTGGTTCATGTCCCAGCAACTACTTCAAAACTCTAAAGGTCGGGTTACTTCCTTTGAAGGCTAACAAACCCAACTACCACTAATAGCTAGTCTTTTAGACTTCTATGGCTTAATTCTTTCCTCTAATGGATCCTCCAAAAGTTTTTGATGTTCTAAATTTGACTTTAGAGTGCTTTTTAAAACTTTGAAGCTCAGGCTCCTTCCTCTAACTCTTCCCTCTGAAATATTTTTCAAATTTAACTAAATTTTAGAGATGTATTAAGACTTTTGAAGATGCCTTTGAAGTTTCCTTTGAAAAATTTTAGACTTCTCTTTAGTCTTGTAAAGCTTAGATGGTGGTGCTGTCGTGGGCACCCAAATTTAGAACCTTGCTCCAATCTAATTTTCTGTAGTAGTGTGAGTAAG
>JAYJMB010003103.1:0-14464 GCA_036873735.1 Pouteria campechiana
ACTTACACTCATAACATAACAATAACAATCCCCTTATTCAAAGCATATGTTATCACAAAGATTCATCCAGTCTTAGTTTTACATAACAATTCCACAAAACATATATAGGGGAAAAATATGCAGTTGTACTTCTTGGTCAATTAATTCAATTAATTATCTATCTATGAAACTTCATAGTTTTGTCATTTCTGATATTCATTATCTGTGCCACCCAAGCACTTTTACACTTGTGTTATTATCATCCACATCTCAAGGCATACCTTTCCCTAAACCAATCATTCTTCAACTTATATGGGCATATCATTTTCTAAATCCATCAATAACCATTGCCATCATGATTCTACAGCCTATCACATACACCATATCATACTCCAGCTTTGATACCACCTGTAATGCCCAGCCCACCCCGGGCCATTACTCCATTCTACACCATAAATCCACATGATCATACCATGATTTTCCCACTTTCAAGGTGGGTTGCTTTGATTTTTTTCATCAAATTTCTACAGAAAATTGGACAAATTCTCCCTTAAAAATAAGGTTGTCCACCTAGGTAAAAATATTCATCACATATTATGATACATTTTTCCATTATAATTCATAAAATTAAGAAATTATACACATCAATATTTCTTCATTCATCCACACAACATCCTTATAACTCCACAGGCTCCCCTCGGACCGCGGCTGCATCATGATGATAATGAATACACCACACCACCATATGATTTCCATTCCACATACAGCATACACCTCACACTCCAATATTACATCGATATGTCCATAAATTATAATTATACATCATGAGACATAAATTAATTATAATTAAAATATACATAAGATGGGAATTTTGTAATTACCATGCAACAAAAAAAATAAAAATTTAACTATTATACTTTCTTACTAATCTTGCTTATAGACTTGACCTGCCAACTGAAAAAAATAAAACAAGGGTGAGTCTAAACAGACTCCATAAGTAGACTATGTGGCAATCAATAATTCAACCAAAATCAACAAAATCTCATACATCCAAGTAAATAGGGATCCATAAGGTATCCCACACACCAATCCAAATAGATACATTTTCAAACTCAATATAATATCTCAACATGCCACAGCATGAGCAATGTAATATTAATTGCAAGATCTAAAGTAAATTATACACTCTGAAATAATCACTTATCCCAAATCACACATATACATAACATATATGCATATATTGCAATTTATATTCATGAGATAACTACGATCCATTAATTCAGAGATCTATACACTAGAATAATAATAGCAATTATAAGTAAGGAGTATCTTCTATCCCTTCTGAAATTATACATTAACATAAAATATCACAATGCTGTATTATATAACAATCAAAGGCATGCACAATCATAGAATTTAGGTATTTTTACTAATCCAAATTCTCATACATATTCACATTGCATGCAATAAGAAATGGGATATTTACAATCTCATCTAAGTCACATATATAACAATCAATCCATATATTCACATGCAAGCACATTATCAAATTACTCAGGAGATAATCACTATCCCCACCCAATAACAAAGGCAAACATGGATAACCTACTTACCTTAGAATAATCCACTCCATAATCCACATCTTTTAAAACTCAGCTTGCCGCCTCCATGCCAGAAAATCCTACACATAACACATGAATCCCATATCTTATTTACATATACATATAATAAATAATTTTCATTAATATAATGAAGCATAATAATTAAAATTTTTAACTTAATGCATCTCATTGCATTTTACATAATTTTCTTTTTGCACTACCATCATCCACCTACTCCACCCTAGGAGGCACACCAAATCCAAAACAGTACCCCAAACCCCATCTTCATGTTTATATTAATAATCCACTCAATTTCATAACTTTTTCATAATAATTTTCTCAAAAATTTAATTATATAATTTGTCGACCTGACAAAAATTATCGAAACTTTATAATTGGAAAAATTTGCATTTTTGAAATTTTTAGGGCCTTACATCCAATTATATCATCTATGAACGTATATAGGAATGGAATGGGGCACATTCCATTAATCATATGTAGTGCCTGAATGACATGGTCATGAGGTTATGCCCATAGGGCATAGTATTGATGTGTGGTGTCTGTATGGCACCAGAGATAGTATGATTGTAACACCTAAAGGACATAGAGTATTGTAATGAATTGAGAAGAATTTAAGCCTTCTTGACCTATCTTCATGCTGTAATAGTTGTATTCATCTTCTGATGAGAACATGTGTATTCATTAATTTTGATTTATTATTATTGTTTTATATTTCTGCCTACTTACTGAGTTGCCTGGACTCACACCTTCTTATTTAATATTTTTAGCTAACAGGATAAGCAAAGGATGTATGAGGGAGAGACTGAAGACCTTTATGGTATGATTATATATAGGAATTGAAATCCCATTTTGTATTGGTGTATAATTGTAATTCATAATGTAATAGTTTAATCATAGTTTAAAAAATTCAATGGACATATAAAGTAAAGTATTGGCATGTCTAGTAGACAATGTATAATATAATGATAGTATGATATGTTTCTCCTAGGTTACAATGCCATTATGGTCTGATATAGGTCTTGGGAGGAGCCTATGGAGTTATGGGTGTTGTGAGGATGAATGGAGGAATTATGGAGTGTTTTAAATTCTTATTTATGAATTTTAATTAAGAAGTTGTTTTATATTGAATGTTGAATATTTGTACCCTAGGTGGATAACCCCATTTTAGGGGAGGATCTACCAATTTTTTTAAAAATTTTGGTAAATTAGAAAATGCTATCAAAGAAATTTACCCTAGAAGTGGAAAAGTTTTTTTGTAAATTATAGTGGGTTTACAGTGTAAAATATAGTGGGTTTAAGTTGAGAGATGAGTTTTCCACTTCTAGGTGATATCAGAGCCTATGTACTTATCTAAGTGATAAGTTTAAGTTGAGAGATGAGCCTAGAACCATGATGGCATTGGAAATTTTTGAAAGAAATAGAAAATGATATACTAATAAGAGTTGATGAATTTGTCATTGGATGTTAAAGGCGTGAGTTAGGGAAAAGAGGCACTTGGAATATTTGGTATAAATATCATTCATATGAATGGTTATGATATTACATAGATGGTTTTGGTATGAAATGCATATAATGACATAGTGATAGTATAAGGATGATTTAATTATGTATATTATTGATGATATGAAATCATTATGATCTGAGTAGCATAAGGAAGCATGGTAATGCTTATATGAATCCTGTTTGAATATTTGGTGATGCTAATGTGCATCTTGTTTGAATATTTAAATATTTATTGTTTCATAGAGTATGTAGATTTGAAATAATGACAAAACTATAAAAGTTTCATGAATACTTGTTTGTAATTGAATTTAGTTTGATTTTTTTAATTGAAATGTGATAAAACCATTGGGTTCCTTTAATCAAAATGCCTGTGTGAATTTTAATGACTGTTAAATTGTATGATTGAATATATGTATGGAATTTTGAATGATAGTTCATGTGTTTTATGGTTATAGTTGGTTGTTTTAAATGATAATATGTCAATGAATGTTTTATTGAATAACTTTGCTTGTGAATAATTGGGTTGAATGAATTATTGGATTAGGATAGTAACTATCCCATTTGTTTTATTCCATGAGACTATTGTAAGTAATATGATAATGTTATAAATTCAAAAGATAAATTTTGTATTTTGGGTATTTGTTTGTAAGTTGTTTATTTAGTTATTTGTGAAATTGTAGTGTTATTATGATATTATATTAAATCATATACCTCATGAGGCATTAGGGTTGTGTGGTGGTGGGATGATTAGAAATTTATATGATTTCAAGATGGCATGAAAATGTGGATATAGTGGAGACTAGGTTTGGTTTAAAGTTGGTCATTTGAATAAGGTTTGGTCATCTAGTTATTTGATAAATTGGATATTTGGCTATTGGATCGAGTTTGGATATATATAATTATTTGATTGAGTTTTGAGATATTTATTTATTTGATACTGAGATGGGCCTGGAGGGGCGGTGAGGTTCCTAGTAAGGATGCACTGTGCCCTAGAAGGGACAAATCCATGAGGCCGATGAGGTTACTAGTAAGGATGCACTGTGCTAAAGCAGATAATATACACTAAGGTTTGAGTGCCTGCCGAGATAGATTTCTTGATGTTTTGCTATGAGACTTATGTATTAGTCAGTAGATAGATTGGCAGGGGTGTCCCCAACCCTGTCCAATTGAAAAAAGATCGACACCCTTGGGGTGACGTCTGCCAGGGTTGCAGTGTGGTGGCATTATTTTGGTAATGTAAGAATTGACTAGAATATGAAAGGTATGATATATATGATGAAGCATGATATACTGTATAAGATTGAGCACCTATAGTATGTATCATTAAAAGTTAAAGGCTATATTTAAGTCTCCAAATTGATGTGAATAGTGAGTTTGACATTCTTATGTTGCAATGAGGGTTAGATGTCATAGGTGGCATCAGTATTGCCGCCATGAGTCTGGTAACATTTGTGACTAGGAGATATAGAAATCCACTAATCATACATCAATAGGGAGAAGAAAATGATAAGTTATAAAGAATGAATTGTCATATAAATCTGTAATAAAGTGGAAACATGATGATGATGATTTTTTCACTTAGCTGTGGCATAGTGCACTTGATATGGCTTCATATGGTTGACTAGTGGTTGAGTCCACTTGGATTGATAGCCTCCCATGCATGGTACTAATTGATGGCAGATGGGATATAATGAGCATGAGCATGGTATTGGTTGATAGTAGGCGAATGACAGTATAGATATATGGTTTGTATTAACCACATGATAGTGGTTCCATTTGCATCTATGAGATCAAGGTAATGATGGAAGGATAATGAGAAATATAAGAGTGGTAGTATAAGATGAAATTAGATAATGAAGATTGTGAAATAGTATTGCCATTGTTAGAAATGGTATTGAATGATTCTATTTTGAAATTATTAAAATTGTATATATGCTATGATATGGATTGTATCTGTATAGTTTGAATGGCATCCAATCAAAGCCATTTTTGTGATGGAAGAGGAATTAGAAGAACAACTTGTTATGATATATGATTGATTGATATTACTCACTCATGATTATGTAAAATTGATTCTGTAAAGTCATAATATTGTTCTAAAAAGATTATAAAGAAATAAAGTTGTATGAACTTGATGATTGTATTTGTTGATTGAATGAATAAAGCATTTAAATCCTATTAAGATCAATTTCTCCTATATTGAATGATTTGAAAATCTTGGAAGTATTGGATTAAAATGGGCTTGAGAATGTGATTTTCTGATTGTAATAAAAATGAAATTGTGAATGGGTGTATTGGTGATCTGATCAGATAGTTGACCCTTCGTGCTTATTATAAAAACTTGGCGATAATTAACATGTCTTGAAACATGCTTGATGTATAATTTAGTTTAGCTAAGTTTTGATAATAGTAATATAAGTTATGGATTGAATTGCGAGGTAAGATATAGATGAAAACTTTATGATATTGAAAGTTTCAAGGATGAAACTTCTTGTAAGGAGGGTGGTTTGTAACACCTGAGGGTATTAACTTTGGGGTAATTACGTATTTGACTAAATTATGGTGTTATTGAGTATTAAAAATGAAGAAAATTTAGAATTTAATTTATATTTTGAGCATAATTATATAAGAACATAAAGCTGAATATGATACAAGTGTCACTTGTACCCAAATTTTGGCACATAATATGAATGATTTATAAAATGTGTCCAAATTAAAAGTTATAGATTTTTCAATTTAGCTTACAATGAATCAAGAATCATATGAATCAAATATCATATGAAAAAGTTATAGCTAAAATACTATGGTTATCTCTAAAGTTTTAAATTGGGTTAAAATAAAAGGTATCATTTTGTGGAAAACTTAATCATATTTTGGGACTTAATTAGAAAATGTAATCAACATAAAAGTTGTAGATCTTAAAATTATCTTCTTAACGCATCTAAAATCACTTATATGTAACATTAGATAAGGAAATTATGGTAGATTTACGAAAACTACTTTCGTCAGGCAGCAGGGCGGATGCCGCGACCTGGAAAAGGATGCTGCGGCGTTGGATTGGCAGGCAGATTTTTCCATGCCGCTGCGTGGATTTGACATTGTGGCATTGATTAGTGATTTAAGTTGGTTTTTTGACTTTTTGACAAAAATTGTTTATCCTGTTTTCTCTGGTCCATCCCCTTTCTTCCCCTTTTCATGCCCTAACCCCATTTAGCCTAATCCTAAGCCATTTTAACTTGGAAATCATCATGCCTAGGTAGTAAATTAGGTGATCTTGCTTTTAGACCCAAGTTGGAGCAATTTGAACCATAAAAATGGAAGAAATGGAAGAAACGTTAGATTTCCCCCAAATGGATGGTGCCAACTAGAGTTTTGGGCTTAGATTTACGTTCACAAGAGAAATCCACATGTGGATTGCTTGGTAAGTTGGTTTTTTCCTCCTTAGTTTGGATTTTCTTAAGTTTAGGTTTTGAGAATTTTGTGATTTTTATTGAAATTATCATGGGCTAAATGATAAATGGCATAATTAGTATGTTTTAGAACATGAATAGATTGATTCAAACTTGTTGAATTATAGCTCCCCAATTGAAATTTGGATTTTTGTGCCTTTAGGGTTTTATGCATAGTAAAAATTTAGGTTTCTGAAGTATAAGTTATGTAAGCCATGATTTGATAGCCTAAAAGCTGAATTGAGTTGTTTATATATTGTTAGGATGTTAATCATGTAAAGTGCCAAATAAACATGTCTAGTAATAAGGTTTCTAGAAATAATTATGAACAAACCCTAAGTTAACTAGTGTTTATCATATGTTTGATGATTATAACCTATGAATGGCTATGAATGATGTATTATAGTTGTCATTGGCCCTGTACAAGATGATCTGAGAAGGATAAAAATAGAGCTAAAGGAAAGTGGGTTGAAGCTAAAGGTCTAAGGTAAGTAGGCGACCCTTGTATGATTTGAATGTATAGATGCGGATAGTGATTATCCCATATTTGTTCCAGGCATGTGTGTTTTGGATAAGGGATTGTGGATATCCCATATTGATTTAATGTCATTGTTTAATTGTTTATGATCACTGAATGGAAGGGATTGAGAATATCCCATTGTTATATATATATATATAAATGAATTTGTATATGATTATGAATGTGATATGCAAAAGGTTATGCATGTTGGAATGATAGGGATAGTAATTATTCCATGTTTGAGGATGTTTTAGGATAATATGAATTGGTGCATTGATAAGTGATGGTGTATATTCCCTGATTGTATTTAAAGTAATGTTTGTATGAATAAATGGGGATAGAGTTTATCCCATAAGCTTTATTCCAGTTATATCATCTATGAATGTATATAGGAATGGAATGGGGCATATTCCATTAATCATATGTAGTGCCTGAATGGCATGGTCATAAGGTTATGCCTGTAGGGCATAGTGTTGATCTGGGGTGTCTATATGGCACTTGAGATAGTATGATTGTAATGCCTAAAGGGCGTAGAGTATTGTAATGAATTGAGGAGGATTTGAGCCTCCTGGACCTATCTTCATGCTATAATAGTTGTATTCATGTTATTATGAGAACATGTGTATTCATTGATTTTGATTTATTATTATTGTTTCATATTTCTACCTTCTTACTGAGTTGCCCAGACTTACACCTTCTTATTTAATTTTTTTAGTTGACAAGACAAGCAAAGGATGTATGAGGGAGAGATTGAAGACCTTCGTGGCATGATTGTATATAGGGATTGAATCCCATTTTGTATTGGTATGTAATTGTAATTCATAATGTAATAGTTTAATTGTAGTTTAAAGAATTCAATGGACGTATAAAGTAAAGTATTGGCATGTCTAGTAGACAATGTATAATATAATGATAGTACGATATGTTTCTCCTAGGTTATAATGCCATCATGGTCTGATATAGGTCCTGGGAGGAGTGAGTTATGGGTGTTGTGAGGATGAATGGTGGAATTATGGAGTGTTTTTAATTCTTATTTATGAATTTTAATTGAAAAGTTATGTTCTATTGATTGTCGAATGTTTGTTCTCTAGGTGGATAGCCCCATTTTAGGGGAGGCTCTATCCAATTTTCTGAAAAAATTTGGTAAATTAGAAAATGCTATCATAGAAACCCACCTTGGAAGTGGGAAAGTTTTTGTGTAAATTATAGTGGATTTGTAGTGTAAAATGGAGTAACCACCCTGAGAGGGCAGGGTGTTACAGTAAGATAGCAAATTTTGCTTAGATGGAAGGTGAGGCATTCCATAAGGCTTGGGAAAGATTTAAAGTACCATTGACTCAATGTCCTCATTCAAAGTTGCTAATGCAATTTTTCTATGATGGACTAACACAACCATGTCAATCCATGATTGATAATCCTGCAAGTGGAGTTATGGGAGAGAAGACCCCATAGGAAATTTATGATATGTATGAGATGCTTGAGGCAAATTGACAATATGAAAGTGTTAAAGGTAAGCTTAAAGGAATGTATGAAGTGAATTCTAGCACTGAAGTTTCTATACAGGTTTCAAAGCTAGCCAAGTAGATGAAGATGATGTACTCCATGTTGATGAACCAAAAACAACTCGTTCCTGCTGAGGTATGATCTACTTGTGGTATTTCGGATCACGCATACAATGTTTATCCTTCTTGGTAGAGTCTGCAGATTTTTTTGGATAGGCCAATGCAATGAACCTTTTCAACCAGCAACCCCAAGATGATCCATATTCAAATAACCCTAATCCTGGTTAGAGAAGCCATACAAAATTTTTATGGAATAACAATCATAATCATAATCAAGCTAGAACTTCTTTTCAACCAATGAAGCCTATTCTTGAAAAACTATCCAAAGTTTCATTCAAGCAACTCAGACTTAATTCTAGAATAATGAAACAAGATTTCAAAATATTGAAACAAGAATTCAAAACATTGAAGCATCCATGAAGATGATGGAGACACAGATGGGTCAGATTGCAGAAGCTGTGCAGAGTCACACCCTTAGAAAGCTATCAAGTCAGCCTGAGCAAGGTAATGTGATTACAATGTTCAATGGTGGTAAGGTAATAGATGATAAAGTTGGTGATGTGATTAATTATTCTAATAATTTTTCAAATGATGAGGAGGAGATGAATGCAAGGAGAGTTGTATTCCTAATTCTTAACCCTCCACTCAACTATAAGCCACCACCACCTTATGATCCGCTAATCCTTTTTTCTAAGTGATTGAAGCAGAAAAATGTTGTTGAAAAACCTTGTGATGACAATTAAATTTTGGCTTTGGATGTCTTCCCACAAGAAAAATCTAGTGAGATGATTAAAAAATTTAACAAAGATTCAACAAAGGAGGAAAACTTAGCAAAAGTGGATTTGAAGCAATTGTCTCATTCTTTAAGGTATGCATCTCTAGGCAATGATTTATTCTTTCAAGTAATTATTTCTTCTTCTTTTATAGTTATGGAAGAAGAAAAGCTAATTTCATCCCAAGATCATATAATAAAGTCTAATATTTTCAAGGAGATGAAGCTACCTCATGATAACAATAATTGCTTTAAGATGAATGAAGTGGATGGAAGCATTTTAGGAAAGTCTAAAAACACAGTGGAAGGAGTAGACAATGTTGAATCATTCAACCATGTTTATTAATTAGGAGCACCACAATTCTATAATCTTCTACTAGTGATGAAAGAATTGGAACATAAAAAGTCCAAATTTTAATTCAAAGATACAAGGCGATAGTCGGGCTGAGACTATAAACAAAGCGCTTCTTGGGAGGCAACCCAAGTTCTTTCTTAACTTTATTTATTTTCTTAGCATTAGTTTAGTAATTTATTTATTTTCTTTAGGATAATTTTTTTGGTGTATTATGTGTTTTGCAGAAGGAGGTATTTTAAATGCAGAAGTGAAAAGCATCTTCAGAAGATCAAAAGTGAAATTTGCTAATGGTGCTAAAAAGAAGAGGATATGACTGCACTTCATTCAGGGAAGCCATTGAACTTAAACTCCTTTCATTATTTCACATTGAGGACAATGTTTAGTTTAAGTTGGTGAGTGTTTCTAAATTTTCATTTCATTCAAGTGCATTCAGTTTTAGGCAATTTTTTTTTGAATTTAGGTATATTTATTCTTATGAACTTTACTTTTTATGACTTAGCTAAAGAAAATCCTAGGGCAATTATGCTCACATGTTGAAACTGAATAGGTTTGATTGATGAGTTTCTCTTGATGATCAATAACTCATGCTCAGGTTTTTTATTACCATTGCACATGACTTAGTAGGAAGGATAGGCACCATCTTGTGATTCAATGATTCTTATGAAAAGTCAGTCATTTTTATGACTAATGAAAATTTTTGAGCACATAATGTTATGATCATGCAAAGTGCATGTGGATTTTTTGGTTGACATGAGCATGCTAGAACTTGTTTGATTATCCCTTAAGGAGAAATTTTTGATAACATGTTTACTTGGAAGTGATTTAGGCATTCTTTGATCAGTTTGAGCCTTCAAAGCTAACCTAGTACATTCATGTCACTAGTGTCCCCATTGAGCTTAATGAAAGAATGACATATGCAAAGCATGTGAAAGACCATCATTCCTAAAAAAAACCATGTTTGACCTATTAAGAGATGTAGTTTATATACATGGTTGCAAATAGATATATGAATGTAAAAGAAGATAAGTTTGGAAGTATTTAAAAGAAGAATGCTAACAAAAGAAGAAAAATGATAAAAGAAAAGGAATGAAAAAGGAATGATATTATAATTGGGGGGATCATATTCCAATGAACTTAACAAAAATAAGTTTGGGGGTGTAATAGTAATACATCCTATAAACAGTAAAAATCCAAAATAGGAAGCTAAGAGAGTGAATATTCATATGAAATTCAGTTAAGATCTCTTACATTTAAATCCTTATTACTTTTCTTTGTTAGCTAAACCCAATGCCCCATTATAAGCTTAACTAATACCTATTGATCTAGGTGAATAGTATTATCTATATTAGTAGAGAGGGATTGTGAAAAGTAAGCTTATGGGTTATTTTGTGAAGATCATTAGAATAATTGGTTTGCACATTATTGACTGAAAAGCATGCATATAGCAAGAGACTAACATTACACACACACACACACACATTCTCACTTCATAAAGGGATTAATGAAGCATGAGTTTTATGAGATTACTTGGGAAGTGTTTGGAATGATTTCTAAGTTTTGTGCATATGTGTAACCCTTTTGACATGGTACTGATTGTTTGAGAGAAATTTTCCTAATCGATTCATGGGTTCAAATTTTTATTTTGCTTGACGATGATCAAAAGCTAAGTTTGGGGGAATTTGTTAAGTTAATCTTATTCACTTATATCATGCCTTTTTGAGTTAACTATTAGTTTGTTCTTTAGTTGTTTCTAGTTGATTTGATGTGTTTATATTCGTGTTTGTTAGTAGGTGCATGAATGCAAGATGTGTGAAGAAAACATGGGAAAATCAACAAATAAAAAAGAGGAATGAAGTGGAATATGGATGATCAATCAAAGGTAGAAGAATGCCTATTAAAGAGGGCCAGCAACCTAGTGCTGCTACACTAAAATCCAATGCCGTCATGCTCAAAATATCAAATCCAGCAGAATGGACAACAACTCAATGCCGCAGCATTAAAATCCAGTGTAGATATTCAACAAAAATTTTCAACATAGAAGTTGTAGATATTCAAGTTAGATATTCAAAAACTCAACAATCATAATATTTAGAGAATAAACATAGAAGGTATGGCTAAAATATTACAACTATCTCAAACTTCAATTCTGCTGAGAGCAATTTCTGATGTGCAAAAAATGGCGTCACTTGTAGTTCAATTTTGGCACATATAGAGGATGATTTGGAAAATATGGTAAACATAGAAGTTATATATATATTAAAATTATATTTCCAATGCATTAATAATCAAGTGATTATAAGATTATCTGAAAAGGTTATGGGCAATACATTGAAGATGTGTCTGGTGGAGGACATTCAACAACTTAATGCTGCAGCACTGAAATCCAATGCTGCAGCATTGGCATGATTTTCCCTTGTGTAGAATAGCAAACAACAAGTTAGTATCATGGCACTGAACTAAAATGAAGGAAAACATCAATTTAGTGTGGCGACACTAAAATTCAATGTCACGGTATTAGAACATGTGATATGCCTCTAGGTTTTGTACAATTGCTAGAAAATGATGCAAAAAGGCAACCCTAAGGAAGGCATTATAAAAAGGATGAGTGAGCACATCTTTAGTGTCTTCTTCTTGGCAAGGAGTAGGCTACATCATGTTTTTCGGGAAGAGAAGGAAGAAAGGGAAGAAGAGGAGATTCAAGTTCTGTAACTTGTTGAGCTTCGTGAAGGGATTTCCTTCTACTTTTATGATGAACTAAGTTTCTCTTTCTAGGGTGAAGATGTAGCCTTCTTTGATATTCTTTGTTAACTTGGATTGTTGGTTTATCAATGCAATTTCATCTTATTTCATTCATTGTGTTTATTGTAATCATTTCATTTATTAAATTATTTGATCACCAATTTTGTGAATTAGATTACTTGTTTGAGAATATGGTTAAGGTACACACCATATGCTAAACCATTAGCTCTCTTGAATGAAAAGGGTGGATGGTTATGGTACATACCTTATGCTAAACTTATCTATTTGGTTCATTAAATTTCTTGGTCTTAATGGGTTTTTTACCTCAATTATGCTAAACACCATAGGTAATTGGAATGAGTGAAAATACTTGATTTAAACTCGCACACCTAATAGTAATAATCATATATTTGATGGAACAAACCCAAGATAATAAATTAAATCCAACATCTCAATAACATAGGATATCATTGAGTGGTGAAATCGGATCCCTAGACTCTTGAAACCTAAGAATCTATTCTACACTATTCACTACCACTGTTTTCTGTTATTTCATCCAATTTTATACCCATATCTACTTATCTTTCAACACATCTTTGTAGGATAGTGTTAGTTTAGTAACTAGAGATTATGGAATTGGTTTGATCTGTTCTCTATAGGATCAACCCTCGCTTTGCACACTATAATGCTATACACTCCTATAATTGTGAGGAATTATAATTTGGCCATTAGATATCTTGGCTACAAATCAATCATTGAGAAAAATGTAGCCACTTGCAATTGATTTGACTGATCATCTATATGGGGTAATGGGTATGTGTTCTTAATAGTTACTTTATTCAACTCTCGTAATCAACGCATAATCGCAGGCTCCCATCTTTCTTCTCTATAAATAATATCGGTGCAGCCCATGGTGATATACTGGGATAGATCAATCCCTTTTCTATCAAATCTTGCAATTGTACTTTCAATTTTGCCAATTCCACTGGTGTCATTCGGTATGTAGCTCCAAGTTGAAGATCAATACTATACTCCACTTCCTGTTCTGGAGGTAATATAGACAATTCACCTAGTAAAACATCTAGGAAGTCTGGTACTACAAGTATGTCCTCCAATAATTGATGTTTAGAATGGGCATCTATAGCAGATACCAAATAGGCCTCTCACCCCTTCTGCAATAGGCTGAGGGCTCTCAAATACAAGTTTAGGTACTTTGTCTTTAGGAAAACTCTTAAAGATGATTTTTATCTCATCAGGAGCTTTCAGGATCACTTGTTTAGTTTTACAATCAATTCTAGCTTCATACTTAGCTAGCCAATCCATGCGCAATATAACATCCAAACCTTACATATTCAACACAATCAAATCAACATAAAACTACCTATTCTCAATTACATGGCAATGTCATAACACTTTTTGAAAGTTGTGCTAACCACATGATGAATAGGAAATTTAGCTAATCTCACTCTATCCACAAATGGGATAGACAAAAATGATTGTGATGCACCCGGCTCAAATAGTAAATATGCCATGTAATCATAGATAAATAAATTACCTGTGACCACATGGTCCATAACCTGAGCTTTCTAGGCATTAATCACCTAAATTGCTGAAGTCATTTGAGGTATTTGATCCCCTTGTTGGTGTCTAGGAACTATATTACGTCCATGACCTCTACCCCTAATCTCAAATCCTCCATGTTCAGGCTATGGTGGTGCTCAAGAGGCTATAATTTTGCTCGTCCCTAGCAAGGAAGGATAATCCCACCATATGTGATCAGGCTCACCACACTAGCAATAAGTGAGTGGGTTTTTTTGTTGTAATCCCCATGTTTGCTCAAACATTTGACTTGTTTCTCTTGTCTGTCCTGGCATTGACCTTGTCTGTCATCCTCTCATTCTTCTAGGTAAAAGTAGGCACTCAAATCTCAGATGCCCTGGCTATTTACAATTGTGATAGACTC
>JAYJMB010003104.1:0-14464 GCA_036873735.1 Pouteria campechiana
GACTTCATGGGACCATTTCCTTCATCTTATAACCAAAAGTACATCCTCTTAGTAGTGGACTATGTGTCAAAGTGGGTGGAGGCAGTTGCTACTCACACAAATGATGGGAAGAAAGTACTAAATTTTCTTTGGAAAAACATCTACACAAGATTTGGAACTCCAATAGCCATCATCAGTGATGAAGGGAGTCATTTCTATAATAAACAATTTGTTGCTCTTTTGTCAAAATATAGGGTCAAGCACAAAGTAGCATTAGCCTATCATCCTCAAACAAATGGGCAAGCTAAAATCTCCAATAGAGAAGTGAAAGAATCTTGAGAAGACAATGCAGAATTCTCACAAGGACTGGGCTAAGAAATTGGATGATGCTTTGTGGGCATATCGGACTGCATTCAAAATACCTATAGGCATGTTGCCTTATAGGTTGGTTTATGGCAAAGCATGCCATCTTTCGGTGGAGTTAGAACATCATGCTTATTGTGCAATGAAACAACTGAACATTAGCATGGATGCCACGAAGGAGACATGACTTCTACAACTCAATGAACTAGATGAGTTTCATGATGAGGCCTATGAAAATGGTAAAATATACAAGGAGCACACAAAAGCATGGCATGACAAGCACATCCAAAGGAAAGAACTTGTTCTAGGGCTGGTGTTATTATTCAATTCTAGGCTTTGTCTGTTCCCTGGAAAACTCAAATCCAAGTGGTCAGGGCCTTTCACCATGACATAATTTTTTCCATATGGAGTTATGGAGCTCCATCATGAAGAGAATGGAAAGTTCAAGGTTAATGGACAACGATTGAAACCATATTATGAGGGTGGTGTTGATCACCTCAAGATGTTTATCAAACTTGAATGATCATGAAAGGAAACAGTCTAGCTAAATACTATAACTTAGGCACTTCTTGGGAGGCAACCAAAGTCTCTGAACTCTTAGTTTGCAATGGTTTAAGTATTCTTATTTACTTTAATTTGTGATTATATGCATAAGTTTTAGGAATCGCATTCATTTAGTGTTGATTGCATATTAGATAGATTCGATGCTTGTAGACTTAGTTTCAGTTTGCATATAATAAGTTAATTAGTATCTTAGTAGTCAGTTTCATTAACAATAAAATGTTTATAATCTTTATTTTTAGGGGCAGATTCAAGACACATGGGCATTCCAGCAAAGTTGTCGACGTAAAAATTCAATTTAGGGGAGCAGAAGTTCAAAAATGTGAAAACAGCAAATGTTTGGGTCAATGTCGTGACATAAAAAGTCAATGTTGCGACATTAAATGGGCAGTAAGATCTATATCACAACATATCAAAAGTATGTTGTGACATAGACATTTTTCCATCAATGAAGCAATATCGCGACACAACATCTTAGTATCGCAACATAATATTGGCAGAAATTCAATGTCGCGACATAGAAAGGCTGTGTTGCAACATTACCATCTACACTCCACACGTGCCCCACTTAAACCCCTTCATATCATGACATAAGCACTTCACACCCCCATTTTGATCCATTTTCCATTTGTGCCTTTTCATTTTTCCCCCAAAACCCTAGCCAAGAGCCCTTCTTCCTCTCCCTTTCACAAACCCATCTCCTCTTCACTCGAATTTCCTCCACAAAACCCATCTTCTTCATCATTGTGTACTTGGGTTTCTTCGGATGATTAAGCTTCGGTTCTCCCCATTTCAAAAGTTTAAGTAAGTGCTTCATCATTTTGTTGTGCTTCAAGATTGTGGTTGTTGATTGTGAAGTGGTTTGGCTATTTGGGCAAGAAGAGTGTATTATGCATGTGAAGTGTTTGTTGAAATGACTATGTTGATTGTGCAAGTTTGGGGCAGATGGCAATATGAGATGGAAGGATCAATGTGTTATGCATGATATAGTGAGGTGATTATCCTTGAGGAAGATTGTGGTTTGTTGTGATTTGAATCCATTGAAGCATTGTGCATTGTGAAGGAGTGTGGTGTAGTGGTTGTTGTGAATTGGATTGTGAAGGAATGTGGTGCATTCCAATTGGATTGTTGTGAATTGAAATGCTTGGTTGTGCAATGAGAGATTTGCAGTGAGGAGCTTCCATTTTGCCTTCAATAAATAGTGAGGTCTTGTGCCTTGTTTGGTGGCTTGTGCTAATTCTTAGTGGATAGTTAATTTAGTGGTTCATTGTGCTCGTGTGCTAGGCCTTGTTGCTATCCATTATACTCTCAGTCATGGCTCCCAAAGGCAAGAAAACATTGACTCTCGGTCCCTCTAGAAAGCGGAAGACTACATCTACAGAGCAACCAATCAAACAAACATTTGTTAGCTCTACTGCAGAAGCCTGATATCAAAGCCCCTTTGTGATGCGGAAGTGTATTCCAGAAAGAGGAATTATTGATCTCATGAATTCAGTTCGGAAATTGATTGCACTTCGGAAGTGGGAGGAGTTTGTAAAGCAACCTGAGCCCACCTTGGTTCCAGTGGTGCATGAATTTTATGCCAATGCTCTTGAACAACGAGATAATCGAGCCTTGGTCAGAGGATAGTGTGTTCCTTTTGATAGCACCACCATATCCAGTTTCTATTAGCTGCTTGAGATAGAAGAGGAAGAGTTCTCCCAATTGCAAGAGGAAGGGGCTAATTATGATGATATCCTCCACACTCTTACCTATTCTGGAATGGAGTGGATGCAATCCAATGATGAGATCAAGAGTTTTCCTAGGTGGGGGCTCATGAATCCTACCAAGGTATGGCACTAGTTTATCTCTGCCAAATTAAAGCCATCTATGCATGTGTCTGGTGTTTCAAGAGAGAAGGCATTATTGAATTATGCTATTCAGAGGGGCTATGCTATCGATGTGGGAGAGATCATTGAAGCCTCAATCTTGAATATGGCCAAAATATCAACCCCTACAGGCAGATTTGGTCATTCTTCCCTTATCTATGCTTTATATTTGCAAGTGGGAGTACCTACTGGAGCTTCAGAAGAAATTTTGCAACCAAAACTGTCATTTCACCAGATCTTGAGTGCAGTAGGGACAAGTATGGCTCCAGGTAGCACTTCACGATGGCGCACCCGACCTACACCTGCAGTAGCTAGGATGGAGAGTTTTGAGATGTTTACCCAGCTCACCTAGTGGATTGATCGGATGGATGTACACCATGATATGCAGTATGATCACGTGCTGCATTGTTATACTCCACTTGCTTTTGAGGTTCCCACCCGATCAGGGAACTCGATCTAGTTTCCTCCAGCACTAACTTTTCCACCATATCCACTAGCTAATGATGAGGATGAGGTTGAGGATGTTACAACTTCAGCCAAAGAGTCGGAGGAGGGTGATTCTAAGAGTGATAGTCCAATGGATGAGGAAGCTGATAGTGAAAGCGATGAAGAGACCAACTCGGAGGATGTTGCTAATTCTAAGTAGGCAATTTCAGGGAAGTCACATGCCATTGTTCTCTTGTCACATTGAGGATAATATTTCATTTTGAGTTTGGGAGAGTATTGTTATGTTTGCTATGATTGGATGTGATGAGTTCTAATTTGCAGCTTTATCTTTTTGTGTTTTGATGTTATTTACGTGTGGTTTTATTAACTTAGGTGTGTTATTTGTTTTACTTTATTTTAGTTGTGTGTTTAGTATATTGTTTTTGTGGTTAGTAAGTGCTTTGGTTGTGTTTTTAAGCATGGATCAATAAATGAGACCAATGAACAACATAATACAACATAGGCCAGGGAGAGAATGCCAAATGCAATCATATTGGTATTTTTAACTTGAATATGTCTAATTTATTGATGATTCCCTGCATAGCTGATTACATAGTCATTCTCTTTTGAATTCATAGAATACTTGGAAGCAATTTGTGGTAACTAAGTAGCATAGTTCAGCTCAAAATTTATAAATTCCATACAAAATTTATATGTTGCAAATAGTAGACATAAGAAAAGCATGAATCATTTAGAGGGGCGATCACATTCCCATGAAAAAGTGAAATAAGTTTGGGGTTGTGATCGTAATATAGCCCAAGTTTGGGGGGATCATGTTCCATGGAAATTAATTAATTAATTATATATAAAGGGAATATGATAGTAATACAACCGATAAAAATGAAAACAAGAAAAGTAACCTCATGTCTATTGTAATCTCTCATAATTCATGAATTTGCAAAGTTATGTTGAATGTGTTTACTTAAGTCGCACAAGTTGAGCTAAGTACTAAGGATTTAATTTAGAATGACTATCATTTCTTTACATATACTAGGAATTAAATGGAGAGAGGATGATATGCAAGTTAGAAATTTAGATATACATGTTGTTTCAACATTTTTCTCCCAGGCGATGTTAACTATCTTGAGATCTTCATTGAACTTGATCTATGCGGTGTTTGCATTGGTATTGAGTATTGCTCGAGAATAAGTAGAGTAGTAAGTTTGGGGGAGTTTGATAAGTAAATCTTGTTCACTTATATGTTGCATTTTCTATGCTTTGTTTTAGTATACTATGAGTTGTTTTCTATTAATTTGATAAATTTATAAGTGTTATATGTTTGTAGGAAAAGGAGTGCAAAGAAGTAGAGAAAATGAGAAAATCAAGGCAAAAAGGCAAGAATAAGACTCAATGTCGTGACACAGACAAAGTGTGTTGCAACACTGGACAAAAAGAACATGTACAGTGAATGAAGAACAACTATGTCACGACACAAACTAAGTGTGTCATGACATTAAAGTGGCAGTAGACTCAATGTTGTGATATAAGATTTCATGTCAATTTTCAATGTCATGACACTAAGACTCTATGTTGCAATACTGGCTTGGGAGGCAAGATCCAAAATTTTTACAAATTGTTGAAAATGTTGCAAAATTGAGTTTTTAATTGGGAAACTATAAAAAACAATATGGGTTGCCCTAAAAAAAAAGTGGAGTCATTTTTAGCAAGGGTTAGCAACAAAAAAGAGTGAAGAGAGGTAGCTACATGTGATTTAGGAAGGAGATCTCTCTTGCATTGAAAGAGAGTTATCTAAGGAGTAAGAAGAAGCTGAGCATTACTTGGAGAAGAGTTTATATCAATCTTTTCTTGTTCTTTATCATTTATTTTTGTTGTTTGATCATGTTTAAGACAATGTATATGGTTTTAATGCATTTCTTTGGTTGTTCATTATTTATATTGACTGTTTAATCTGATTTTAATGCTTATGAAAGAATGCTAGCCCTTTTTTACATGGTTTGTTATTTAATTTGAGGCTGAGAAGTGATAATCGAATTAGACCATGATTAAGCACCACAAAATTGTCATGATGATAGAGATATCCCTAAAGCTTGCAAAGTTATGTGTTCTTGATCTTAATGCATCTTAATTAGTTGGGATTTTCACAAATATGTAGGAAATTAACTAATTGAGGTAGGTTTTTATGACTTGAGAAAGAATAACAATTAATCAAGAGAAACTCGTTGTCAACATAAGAACAAACATTGAATGTTAAAACTAACGGAACTGAATATGATTTATCCGGTGAAATCATACACCCCTAGGTATTTTAAATCATTATCATTATTATTGTCTCCAGAATCCACATCATTGCAAAAGCTACCATTAATTTAGATCTTTTCTATTTACATCTTTCCATTCGCTCATCAGAATTCATTCCTTCAAACAAAACCAAAAGTTAGAGTAATTTGATAATTGGTGAACTTAATCTCCATGGGAACGATATCTCACTCATTCTTTATAACTTGTTCACAACACATGCACTTGCGTATAAGGAAAATCCGCAACAATTATATACTAAAACAATACTTATGGGATAAACTCTATCCCCACTTATCCATATAAATATCACTTTAAATACAATCAAGGAATGGATACACTCTATTCCCTATCAATCCCTAGCAATCCACCACTCATATTACATACATTAATAGATACAACACAAGGGAATTTCTACTATTCCCATCCAACCAAGCATTCATATGCTTTCATAATTATCAATTCGTGCACATTATCGGCTTAGTCTTTAACCCTTTCATTTAGACATTCATACACAAGGATAACACAAAGACATTGGATATTTTCTACCCCCAACACTCACATGTCCATATCATAAATTAATTTAACTATGGGATATTCCAAATCCCCAACATTCATATATTCATACTGTACATATTATACCTATCACAACTAGGGAATACACATTGTTGCCTATCAGTATATTCATGCTCAACAATTGCATATCAACACAATCAGGTGATGTTTCTTATCTCCAATTTTTCGTAATAAAAACACATTATAAACTTCATTCTTAACATCACTGGATATCTACAATCCCTCATCCAAAACACACATGCCCAGAATGAATATGGGATATCCACTATCCCTATGCATTCATTCTACAGGGGGGGGGGGCGCCTACTTACCATAGGCCTTTAACTCCAACCATATCCTCAATACACTTTTCATCTTTCTCAAATCATCCTGTGTAGAGCAACAATCCCATTTATTTATCCATTTTATAATCATGTATTCAATACATCTTATTAATACTTCTATCATAGCCAATCTCAGGCTATAATCATCAGAAATGTGATAAACACTAATTAAGTTAGGGTTTCTCCATAATTATCTTCATTTCTTACAACATTCACTTTATAAAATAACTTTATCATATAAACATCTTTAAAGTAGCTTGATTAAACTTTTAATTCAATGAATCCATGGCTCATATTGCTGTTATATAAAAATCCTCTTAAACCCCTAATTAGGGCATAATCAAAAAAATCCAATTTCACTAATCCAAATCACTCCATACAAGTTTTAAAACATGACAATCATGCAATTAATCATTTGCCCCATGCTTAATTGAAAACAAATCAGGAATTCTCCATAGAAACCCTAATTTAGTAAAATTCAAAATTTCTCATGCCAAATCACAATAATCATTATATTAAATCATTCCCCATGAATTTATAACCATGTACATCAATTTGAGCCCCACAAATCCATTATTCTAAAAACCCTAAAATCAAAAATCTGGAATTCATTTGAAAAATCAAGCTTACCTCTGTTTTCAAGAATAGCTGTCCTTCCCAAACAAAGGACTAAGCTCTCAACTCCATGTAGCTCCTTCCATTTGGTGGAAATCCAATGTTTCTTCCATTTTGTTCCATTTTCCATGGTTCAAATGGGTGAAAATTGGGTCTAACTGAAAGATCACTTGTTTATCTAGTTAGGCAAGATGATTTCCTAGCTAAAACAATAAGAAATTAAGTTAAACGGGGTTAGGGTAAAAGGAGAGGAAGAACAGAGTGGCTAGGGAAAAAATGTAACGCCCCGCCTTTCGAGGTGCTACTCCGATAGTAACAAGAGAAACTACGACTAGAGTCTCCCCTAAAACTGTCCACTTTAATTCGTATATTCATTCACAACAATCCACATATGCCCAGAATCATAGCATTTATATTTATACACATAGCTATAGAGTGTGGAAATTTACCTCAACCCTTTTTAGAAGATGACATGCAAGAGTTTTGGAAGTTATACTTGGCTTACATCATTTACATCATTGATTAATTCACAAATTACAACTTTATAATTATATACATGCCCAAAATATCACAAAATAAGAAAACTATTAAGAGTCATGGTTTTTCCCTTTCTTGAGCTCCAACCCCTTGTTGGGCTTCGGCCTCTGACCTGTTTGCTAAAAAAATAATAAAATAGGGTGAGTTTGGGGAACTCAATAAGCAGGTATATATATATATTAAAATAATAAGCAGGAAAATACAATGGCAGAACAAAATGTTAATTTGTGCAAATGGAATTACTATCATGATACTACTCACTCATGTTATTCCAATAAGAATTATCATTTCATCTTATTCCTAATGATGAAAACCCAATCTTGCTATCAGCTTCCACAATTTGAATCTACCACAATTGAGATTTCCCTAATGTCGGAATGATGCCGATCACTTTGCCTTCAGTTCTCTAGTACTGTAGCATCTAAATCTGCAAGGCTTGGGAATTTCTCAAACAAGGAGGGATGTTTGGAGAGGGCTGAACATAAATGGGGTTTGGGAGTGACGATGGAGTATTTTAAACCTATTCACTTATGGTGCTCTACAGGTGTATGTCCCCAAGTACATATGTAGCCTGGCTATCTTGCCTTCTGACCCCTTTTTATTACTATAATTCCTTCCTGAACATGGTATTACTCATTTCATTACTCATACTCATCATAATTTTCTATTTATCTCAATACTTTCTTTGAATTTTTATACTTTGAGTAGGCACCATCCATTTCAGATTTGTGGACAATCCTAACACATTCCAAAAATTTTATGGGGCCTCACGAAGGATGGAAAAATGGCCAAAAAATTGGCTGACCAACCTTATATCGTTGATTGGCACCATGGCCTCAAATTCTAATGCCATGGCACCAGTTTCTATTGCTTAAGCCAGTGCCTCCTTTCCATTCCAATGCCCCAGCCTCGAATTCTGGCACCGTAGTGCCAAAAAATTTTTCCCCTTGGCCTCTCAAACTAGCACCGAGACCTCGCCACCCGGCGCTGTGGCGCCAATGCTACTGCTCCATTTTGTGTTGATTTTCCACCTTATTTTTGCATATTTTTTCCTTCTTTATTTTCCATTATTTTCTCACATAATAATGGTGTAAAATGCATATATTTACACCCCCGAATAACTAAAATTCAAATCAAAATTTCAATTGCATCTACTTGCAATTTGCACAATCATACTTATACTTAAATTGTTTTGTTTCAAACTAAATTTCACCATATTAACACATAATTACCAAAAATTAACTCCCCAAGTGTTACACACATCAATTGGCTTTGTCTGCAACTTGAAGTTTATTCGAAATTAACTGCGGACAAATGCAGAGCAAAAGGACTTTGTTTGATAGATAAAAGCCAAAACATTTAAGAGAACATTGTCCAAAATGCAGTCCAAAATGAAGAGTCAACTTTGTCTGAAACTGATTTTAGACAAAGTGAAACAAGAAGATTTCATCCAATCAATAAAGGCTAAAAGCAAAGTTCATCCATAATCAAACATCAGATAATATGATTGTCCTAACAGAGTAAGCTGAAAGAAGTTTCTGTTTGAAAATAACCTCAGAAGAAGCATCATCTTCCCAAAATCTTCCTCGGACAATTTGAATCATCTAGCTTTGTTAGAATTAAATGAGCTTCCTTCTAAAAAGATGATTCAATTAGCTTATTGCAGCAACTCTTTGTCCAATGCTTGCCCAAACTAGTAACTTCTCTTCTTCTCTGTCAAGAACGGTGCTACAAATGTTCTAGCTGATAAGAATTAATTAGAAGATGATGTTTTCAAATGAGAGCTAATTAGAATGATCTTCTACATTTAATGGAGGCCAACTATCACCAATGATTGGAATTCAAAGCTGATATAAGAAGAAGTAAGACAAAGAAGAACAAGAACGTCGAGAAAATTAAATACTCTTATTGAGCCAAAACCTTCTACCACATTCAAGAGACTTGAGCCTTCATTCTTCAATCTTCTACATCATTAAAAGGCCTTCAACTACTATTTGGGAAGATCATTTACTTCAGCATTCAACTTTTAGATTTCTTCACTTGAGCATTCTATGAAATACTTGTATAAGTGTATTTAATTTCTATACTCCTCTTGTGATTGCCTTGAGTTGGTATTTGATACTAGGCTCAAGAATGACTATGACTATCTGTTGAAGTGAGTCTTACAAACTGGAGCTACATTGTTTATGCCCCCTGAAGTTGATCTCAAAGAGTCCATATTTCATTAGTTTATGCACCCTAGAGCTGATCCAGAAGAGAGCATGTTGCACTAGTTTATGCCCCCTGAAGTTGATCTAGAAGAGTGCATGTTACACTAGTTTATGCCCCCTGGAGCTTATCTAGTAGAGTACTAGTGCACTATTATATTTCTGCTATAGTGAGATAGTGGAACCCAAGACACTAAGAGAAGAGTGTTCTTGGAAGAGTGGAGTAGAGTGTTGACTCGAACCAGTATAAAAATCCTTGTGTGATCATTTGTATTCTTTGATTGCATTATTTGCTAGAGGGACATTAACGAAAAGGAGTTTTCACCCCTCCCCTCTTAGGTATTTTCCTAACCTTTAGGACCAACAGAAACTATAAATCCCAAGAAGTTTCCAGCCAAGTGTAAAATCGCAAACAAAAATAACAATAATTCCCACAAACGAAGAGCCAATCCATTTTTCACATAGCTTTTCTAGCTTAATAGTGATGGAAGATCAAAGTCTTTTGTTCTTGTCTGCTCTAGAGTGTAAGAAAGGAGCAAGCATATAGAATTTTTATATGTGGAAATTTATGAAGGGTTACTAAAATCATTCCCATGATCCCCATTTGAAAAATAGCATCTAGTTAGGCAAGCTAGTCATGGGCACAAAAACCCAACATCTCCCACTTGCCTATGATGAGCTTGATTCTCTCCATTTATAACCTCAAAATTCACTGTTTTGAAAATTATTCATACAAGCTAATAGGATGGACCACCTATGAGTACACCTGCACTTGGGAGCTCAATATTATATACCTATTAATGATAACATAATGGCAACTACCCAAAGTGTTGGCATAATTGTCTGCCCATGAGGGTGTGTGCAAACATTGGTTCATGTAGACATGGTAGCATGCCTGTAAACAACATGTGCACTCTCCACATCACTAGAGACTCCCCGCTTTCACATCTAGTAGTCCTATTATGTGACTTGGATGCTGATGGGTAAATTTTACTTTAGCATTTAACCACTACAAAATTCCTCTCTTCCCATCCAAAATCAAAGAGGTAATTAGAGTTGTAAGAATAGGCATGATTTTCCAGATTTTGATGATTTCACATTCGACCGGCGATTCTAGAGTCTGAGTGGACAATGAGTTTCACTACCATTTTTTGGGTTAAGAAAGAGGTATACAATTTATTTAATTGTACTTCATTGGTATCAGAGCCAAGCAATCTATGATTATGGATTTTTTTCAAATTCATTAAATTGATTTAGAATGCTATATACTTGAATTATAATTGAGCAATTTGTTGGAAGAATTTTTGAAACAGTATAATTGAATTTTTAAATCATTGAGTTAGCCATTCTAAACAATTTGGATTTGTTCCAAATTAGAGTTTTTGACAAATGGAATCCCAACCAACAATTTTGATTCATTCCAAATTGAATTGCGTAAAAGTTGCAATCAAAAATTTGGGTTTGTTCCAAATTAAATGAATTAAATTACTACATAATTTAATTTTTATAGATTTTAATGGGATTCACATATATTATTTTAATGCAAAAAATATTTAATGATTGTAGATTGCATTACAATGTGTGAATTAGTTTGAGTAAGAATCAAGCTGGAATGCTATGTGCATATATCCATTATTTAAAATAATATTAAAAAAAATTCTAGAAGAGCGTTTGACAGTTGGAAGCCGTTGGACACATTAGGTAAGAAAGAATAGTTGGGCTAGGCCATAGCCATGCCCAACATCGTTGCCACTCTAGGGCCTCAACATTTTGAGCTCGCAAGACTTGGGCTCGCTACCCTGGGCCCAATCGAAAGATGGAGTTAGGCAATCCAGAGCTAGCACATGTAGCCAACCCAGAGCACCAGGCCCATCATCCACCGCCAACACTAACACCTAGCAAGCTAGGCCCAATGCTAGTAATTATTCGATGAGAAGTGGTTGCCAATGACAATAACAATAGGCCAAGCCCAGCATGCAAGCACCCAGATTGTTAGGGCCAATGCCCAGCTAGTAGGCCTAAATGCACCATGCCTAGGTGCCTAACCTAGAGCTAGTGACCCAGCATCCAGGCTCATGGTGTGTGGTAGTGGAGTCCCTTTGGGGACACATGGTAGCCCCTAATTTGTTCATTTTATTTTCTTATGTATTTTCCTACCACAAACTCCGATTTGGACAAATAAATAATCAATCCCTATATTTTTGGATGCTCTGAATTCATTGGAATAGTTGGATTTTGTGTTTGAGATTTTTTATGCATTTTTTGATATATAACATCATGTTTCTTTCATTAATACAATATGTTTCATTATTTGAATTGCTATTGGTCACTATGAATAAAGAATTGTTGAAGATCCCAATGAATATGCTGTTAGACTTCATGAATTATAAGATGAACCCAAAGTATAGTGCGTATGATCATCTGATTTTCATGATGGATATGTATGTGGAGCTACATGGCAAGGGCATTAGAGTGCCTCTAAGGCTATATACTCAAGTTATTATTGACTGCCTACTAGAATCTTACGAAAGAGAAAAGCTTGCATTGAGACAATTAGGAAATAACTTAAAACCTATTCATGCACAATGCAAGCTTGAGTTGGAGGAGCATCGAGTATTAATCAAGATAAGGCAATCCATAGTCCTTTCAACTTCTTCTAATCTTTGTTCAACTAGTTTGTGAAGGCCAGCATAGGAAAAAGAGGTTTCTGATTAGGTCGAGTGGCATTGAGAGCTATATGCATGGACCACATAGTTCTTTCTTGCAATGCTTATGATTATAAACTTGAAAAAAGGCTATGCAATGTTGAAGCTTACAAGTATAAAAAATGAATTTTTTTTGTTGTAAGCTCAGTTTTATCTAATTATTTTCTTTGTATTTTCCTTTTGTTTGGAAATAAAATTATACTTCATTTGAGTGGTAGTTCTCAAGTTGGTAGGATTCAAAGAAGTTCTAGCTTAAAACTAAGATTTTGTGTAGTTGAACCAAATTAATGATAGCTTGATATTTATGATACAAAAGATTATTATGAGCATAACAAACTTTCATTTTTTTTCCTTATGTCATGTCACCGTTATCTTTTATAGTAAAATCATTTTTGTATGCTGTAAGATGCTAGTTATAATTATGTTCATAGGTCTCTTATAGTTATTCGATGTACAACTCATGGCTTCCAAAATAATTCTTGCAACCCAAACAAAGGTGAAAAGTTGAATGGTGATAACTATGATATCCAACATTGAAAAGGCATTTGATTTCTCACCATATTCGACACCCAAAATTGTCTTCATTTGCTCCTAATCTCTTAAATGCATCGACTAATTTCAAAATTTCAATCAATAAACATATTGGTTAGTCCTTGAGAGTAGAATGAATGCTTGTAGTTAATTTGACAATTTCTCTGCTAAATTGCATTTTCTATGATCAATTTGCCAAATTCAGTGAAATGTCTTATTGCATAGAAAGTATTGATCATTATAGTACATCAAATTTCATTTGTGCATATATATTCTTTTGAATTCCCATTGTGCCCAACACTTGAAATTTTCTTCATTTGCTTCTAGTCTAGCACATTCTTCCTTCACCCGAAGCTACAAACTGTAGCGACATTGATTGGTCTTTGAGAGCAGAATGAATGCTTTTAGCATTTAGATTAATTCAATAATTGCACTACTAAATTGTATTTTCCATGATCAATTTGCCAATTGCAAGGAAATAGCTTACTACATTAAAAGTATTGAGTATTATAGTACATATGATTTCCTTAGTAAAACCATTTATGTTCTCATGGTGCACAAAACTTTAAATCATCCTCGTTTGCATCTAACCTTCAAATTGCTCTATGAAGCTAGCCATCGCAATGAATAATAACATTGGTTGGTAGTTGAGAGTGCACCAACTATTATTAGCATTAAGATTAGTTCGACAACTACACTGCTAAATTGGGTTTTCCATGATTGAATTGCCAAATGTATTGACATACGTTATTGCATAAAAGGTATTAGTTATTATAGTGCTTCATATTTTCTCAGAGCAAATTTTGTTGGGTTTATTGTATATGATTTTGATGACAACAAAACTTGTTTTTTATTTTATCTATGCTAATGATAATTCTAGTCTAGAAATCTTGAAATGAAGAAAAATATACTTGGTATCATAATCACTATTGCTATATCTTGTAAGCAAGCATATTATTTACAATAATAAAGGATTCATTATGATTCATAGTGCATTAAAATGGTTAATAAAGTGTTGAATCATAAATATGTCAAGTGCCTTATGGAATCATCAATTGAAAATATAACATGTGACTGAAGCATTTATCCATGCTTTACAACTTTAGAAATCATGTATGGATAAACATGTTATGATAAGTATGCTTCATAGAAATCATTATGATCCATAGTAAATTAATCTTACTTATCATATGTTGGATCGTTGATGTACCTCTGTTTAAACATAAGCATGTAGTTATCATCTTAAGCCTTTCCTTGATAAAACATGTGAGCTTGAGAGGATAATAATGGTTAAACACATCCTGATAAACATGCTTTATGTTTTTATCCATGTCTTACAACTTGAGAAAAGTATCATGGATAAACACATTTGAATAAGCATGCTTCTGATGAGAATGCAAAATGTCATATTTTATTCTCCTAATACTTCATCTTTTGCACCTATTTGATTCCTAAAT
>JAYJMB010003105.1:0-14462 GCA_036873735.1 Pouteria campechiana
TTCATTTAATGGTGCTTATGGTTTTGCGTATGGTGTGTGTCTTAACCATGCTCTATAATCAATGTGATTTATAATATTGATGATCAAGCAATATATCAAACCAAATGAAAGCAAATAACCCAATGAATGAAAACAACTGATTTGCATCAAAGAGCCAACATTCTCAAATAACAAAATGTATCAAAGAGGGTTACATCTTTACCCTAGAAAGAGAGATTTAGTGCATAATAAAAAAGGAAATAACTCCCTTTACAAAACTCAACACAATGCAAGCCATCTTCTCCCTTGTACACGAAGATTCCACCTTTAATCTTGTGTAGTTACCTCTCCAACTTGTTTCTTTGCCTCAAAACCTTGCCAAAGAGCCCCCAAAAATGTGCCCTCGCTTCATTTTTATATCTCCTTCCATTAAGGTTGACCATTTGCATAAGTCAAAGAAGATCTAGAAATTTAGGATTTCTGTCTTCGTCACCTTGCCATTGTAAGGACTCGCTACCATAAGCATATTTGAAGTGTTCAAGTTCCTTGCTGCAGCAGAAGACTACCTTGCCATGGCAAGATGTTGCTGACTCGAAAACCACTTATGCAAATTGTGCTTTACTATGGAAAGATGTTCTTGTCCACCAAATTGCTACCTTTGTTGATCTTTTGCAAGTTTTCTTTCTTTCCAACTTTGAGCATCATCTTTCTTTAGTTTTTCTCTTCTTTTCCCATCTTCAATCCACCTAGAGGAATCAATAAATTCATGTTAAATTCATCTAAATTTATCAATGATTCACAATTAATTAAGTTTGAACTTGCATGATATTAGTGAATGAAATTCACCTATCAAATACCCCCAAACTTACACATTTGCTAGTCCTCGAACAAAACAAAGCACAAGAATTCTCTATGAACACACTAACATTGATCTAAATCATCAGTTAAAACCTTAATAAATTAAACATGGTTAAGAGGAAAACATCAAGATATCATGAATGTGACTTTCAACCTAAGCCTCATCTTCTCCACCATAGATTCCATGTGCAAGTGCAACCATTACAGCCATTTCAATCTACATAATTTCATACTTACATTTCTTCAAGCAACCAAGTAGTACGTGTTCAATGCAAACTCTGTGAATTCATAATTTGAACTAGAGGGACTACATTCGATGCATATTTGATGCTTTACTTTCCTCATTCATTTCTCTACTCTTCTTGTGAGCTCTATTACTATCACATTCTTCATATCTATCTTCTTTTCCATTTTTCAGAATGTGATCCCCCCCTAATCTTTGGGCTGTATTACCATCACACCCCTAAACCTATTTCTTTTTCAATTCATTGGATGTGATCCCCCTAATTTACAATGAGTTTTTACTAATCTTCTTCTTTTATCACATCTAGCACTTGTCTTAACAAGAGTTACAATGAATTCTAGAACTCAAATTAAATTAAGCATACTTAGTCTCCTAAACTAATGCTAAGTATTCAAAGATTTCAAAAGAAATGGCTATGTCAATGGGATCAATGTGTGTAAGGAATCTATAGCAAATTAGATAAGGATTCAAGTTAAGCATGCATGCAAGAATGATTTTTATCATTTTCAACTTAACCATTGTCAAATGTCACATATATATCATTGGTTGTATATCATGACTCTGATCGATGCTCAAAACACACAAAACACATATTTTTTTTTACAATTTTTATATATATGAAACTAAACAGTCAAAACACATAAAAATTGCAACAACACAAAAATAGAGTATTCAACAACATACGTAGTGCAACACACACACACAAATAGATTTTTCAATAAGACACAACTAAACAAAACAGAAATGCACTAAAATAGCTAAAATACCCCCAAACTTGAAAGGGACATTGTCCTCAATGTGGAATGAACATGTAAAGTACAAAAACTTCCCTGAAAGAGTTCAGTTATCCTCATCAAATTCTTCATTTTCACTATCGTCATCATCAGTTTCTTTCTCATCTTTACCTCCATTAGAGTCCTTGTCACTAGTAGTTGCATCTTTAGTGCCCCCTAACTCATCAGGGTTAGCTCCTTGGGCATGTTTAACCGCAAATGGAAATATGGGAGGTGGAGGAAGCTAGACTGGAGTGGGGAGCGCTGTAGCCGAAGTAACATGGTACTGCATCAAGTAGTTAGCAAGCTATGCTTATTGGCTAAAATATTGAGAAATTTGCTCTTTGATCTATCGCATGTCATATCGCAAGATAGACAGTTTATTGGCATTAGTGGCATGTGGTCTAGTACCTTGATGAAATGAACTCACTCTTGCAGTATTTTTGCTAGGACCTGGAGCACCATGGCCATGGGGAGGGGCTTCTTCATTAGTAGGGCCTCTATGGATGAGAATCGTGTTGATCATTTTAGGTGTAATGGCAGGCTTGGGATGTAGAATCTCTTCAAACAAGCTGGATGACACTTTTGCTTGTAGACACAGATCAAAGATCAATGATGGATGACCAAAACTGTCTTTTATTGTCGACAATTGAGCCATATTTAAGATAGAAGGTTCAATTATTTTCCCGATATTAATAGATACCCTTTCTGTATAGCATAGTTCAACATGGGTCTGTCTTTGGAAATGCTTGAAAAATGATAAGTTGGCATTTAATTTGCTGAAATAAAGTAATGCCAAACTTTGCCTTCGAGGGTCAAGTTCTTGCTAGGGAAATTACACAGTCCTGTTCTTGATATTGTCCATATTGTGCCCAGCCTTGCTATGCTCTGGATTATCTCTTCAAAATCAACATCGTCTTCCATCCTTGAGAAATCATCATCTGGAATATTAGGTAATTGATATTTGTGGTTGATTATGATTTGATCAAAGGGAACCCACTTGCCTCTAACTAATGCTTGGTGCTCTTTGTGTTCTAGCACATTTGCATAGAACTCTCGTACGACTAGGACAAGTGCTACTTCCGGTTGTTTAGCAAAGTTTTCCCAATTATGCTCTTCAGTTACAGTAAGAATACGATAGCTTGGGTCATGATAACCCTCTCCTATACGTACGTCCTAAATTCAAGTGAAGTTCTATTTGTTCTTCAGCTTCTTTACTAACAAATGTAGGCTTGATGACAAGTTCAGAATTAGTATTCTTGCTCTTTTTAGGACTTGTAGCTACTATTTTCTTTTCTTTAAGAGGCATAATGGTAATGTATGTCATAGGTAACATTGCTTTATACTGCAATTCCACTCAAAAGTGATAACAACTACCTTGACCAAAGACCTTAAACATAAGCCACAATGCAATGACCCCAAATAGTAGCAACCTTGATGAATATAGCTTGACAATGCAATGGTGGCCTCTTAAGGCAATTCCAAAAACACTTCACATGCTCAAACTAGATCTTTCAACCTTCACAAATTTCTCTTCAACTTGGTGAAACTCCCATACAAAAATGGCCATGGGAACCAAGAATGCACACACATATCACCATAAAAATCATGCAAACTCACTTGGAAAATGCTTCTTGTGCTCACACCCACCACTCTAGCATTCCAACAAATACTTCACATGCACCTGTCAACCCTTCCAATCCACACCAAAATGCCTCCAAAAATGGAGGATTTTCACTCCCAATCATGCACAAGGGATGAAGAAAATGATAAAGCCCTCAAAAATGTGAGAACTCATCTGATTGCACAAAGTTTGTCATTCCCTGCCTTGAACCCATTCGAAGAAGATGTGGAAAAAACATTGAAGGAGGATGACATGAGCGGGGGTGAAACTTGAGTGTAGGAAGAAGAGATTGGATAAGGGGAAATGAATGAATGAAGTGGATATTTTGGGGAGAGAAGGAGTGAAATCGGTTGGATGGGAAAAAGGATCTCTCTCTCTCTCTCATGTTTCCTTGTGTTAGAAATGAGAAGGGGTGAGGGTTTTGGGTGTTTGGAATGAGGATAGGGATGAACGGTTGGGGACTTAGCATTTTCAAATGGGCAGATTTTTTTGCGCATGAGGGTAGGGGAGAGGCATGCTGCTGTAGGGATAAGGCTTGCCTCGACAAGAATTTTGCTGGATGATGGCCTGTTGCAAAAATTTTCG
This sequence comes from Pouteria campechiana, assembly GCA_036873735.1. Classification (NCBI taxonomy): domain Eukaryota; kingdom Viridiplantae; phylum Streptophyta; class Magnoliopsida; order Ericales; family Sapotaceae; genus Pouteria; species Pouteria campechiana. The sequence continues at coordinate 4,064 of JAYJMB010003105.1, forward strand.
TGCTTGCCATGACAAGAAGAAGTCTTGCCACAACAATAACTTGCTGGATGATGGACATTTGCAACAATATTTCATGCATGCTGTGGCAGGGTGATGGCTTGTTACAGTAAGAACTTGTTGGAATGGTTGCTATTTTCACATGTTGTTTCTCCTTGTCGTGGCATGGAATTTGTCTACCGCAGCAAGAACTCCCTGACTTCTTCTGCCATCTTTCCTTTTTTCAACCTTGCCATGGTAAGAACTCACTAAATGCTTGCTGCTATTGCATACTCTTCCTTCTTGCTACAACAGGACATTATCTACTGTGGCATGCTCCCACTGACTGCAACTTGTTGCTAATTGTTGCTGGTTGATCGCTGGGATTCCCATGTACTTGTGTCCTCCTTGAAAATTTGAGTTGCCAACATGTTATTTTGAATGAAAGTAACTATGAGATACTAATTGAATTATTGAAAATTCTCATTGCCAACAGGTTATTTTGAATGAAACTAACTACTAAGATACTAATTGAATTATTATATGCTAACTAAAACTAATTCTACAAGAGTAAAATCTATCTAATATGCAATCAATAACTATCTCAATGCAATTCTTAAAACTCATGCATATAATCACTAACTAAAGTATAACTAGAACTTGAAATGGACTAACTAAACTATGGATTAGAATTCAATAAATACTAATAATGACTATCTAAGAATTAATCTAATGCAATAATAATTAAACTAATGTAAATTAAATAACTAAAGGTTTCTTCTAGACCTACCTCTTACACTCTTTTGCTAAGAGCTTGCTCCAAGCTTTTCATACAACTTATATGTCTCTTCCGAATTCTTTTCTCCCATGGCTACACCTGAACATTGTCAACCATGGCTTGACATGGTTGTCCATCATAGAAAAACTGGTTAAGCAATTCAAGTAGATATCTATGATGAGGACATTGAATTAATAACACTTTAAATTGCTCCCATGCTTTATAGAATGCTTCACGGTCCATTTGATAGAAAGTAGCAGTTTTACTTCTTAATTCAGTAGTTTTCGCATGAGAATAAAATTTGCAAATGAATTTGTTGTACACTGTTACCCAAGGAGATGGCTTGTCATGACAAGATGTTGTTGTCCACCAAATTGTTGCCTTTGTTGATCTTTTGCAAGCTTTCTTTGTTTCCAACCTTGAGCATCATCTTTCTTTAGTTTTTCTCTTCTTTTACCATCTTCAATCCATTTAGAGGAATCAATAATTTCATGTTAAATTCATCTAAATTTATCAAGGATTCATAATTAATTAAGTTTGAACATGCATGAAATAAGTGAATGAAATTCACCTATCATTCCACTTGATTGTGGTTGAGACCACTTGGTTTGTGACTGAGTTCACTTGGATCGTGGCCTCCCAAACATGGTATTGGCTGATAGCAGGTAATGAATGATTGTAAATTTTGGTACTAATGCAAAGATAGGGATGTTAAGGATCTACAAATGACTGGAGTCCATTGGATTTTGATAGTTTTAGAAAATTTTATTACTATTTCTATTGGCACCATGATAGTAGTTTCCTTTGTATTAGATGGCCCCTATAAATATGATTGACTGTTATAAAAGATACAACATTTGATATTATAAAATGAATTACTATCGTCCAGTGTGTTGATTAACAATATATTTTATGATGGTTGAACTGTATTATTGTGATTAGAAGATGTTAATATGAAAATTATTATAGATTTTTCTGTATCAGTCAATTTTGAAGTAATGAAAGTATTGGAGTAAAGCAAAATTGAGTATGTAGATTTTATAATTATGTTGATAATGAAATTTTATATGGATGTATTGCATATGACATGAGTGACAAATTATTTCTGTGGTTGTTTATATCAGTTTGGACATTATGAAAGAGGGGTAAGGATGAGCATGACTAAAGGAATTTCTAGACCTTGAGTGATTACAAGATTATGTGTGTTTATAGTAATTGAATTTTTGATTATTTTAGTAAGTTGGTGTGAAAATAATTGAATAATTAGGTAATTTGGGCCTTTATGACATCTTATCAAAATTTGGTGACCAATTGGGGCGAACCAAATGGCGATAATGATATAAATTATGAATTGAATTGTAATTTAAGGCAATACTAAAAATTACACCATATTAAAAGTTTTAGATCAAACATTTTGTAAGGAGGGAGGTTTATAACACTCAAGGTGTTAATTATTGGGTAATGAAGTATTAGAATATATTGTAAATTATCTTTTGTGGAAAATTTTGCTCCAGCATGTATGAGAATGAATTGTGAAGTTGAGAATATAGTTATTATTTAATGAGGCCAGATACTGTAATGCCCCTCCTCCCTTGAGCGTCACTGATGGTAAATTTAGAGGGAATTACGACAGAGTCTCCCCTGATTTTCCACCGTTATATTATATACAACATGCTAAACCATAATAATTACATAACAAATACCTTCAAATATGCAAATATAATATGGTCACCTCTAGGCCCTACCATTTCTTGCATAAACTATATAACTGCTACCTCCACAACATACATCACCACAACACCCATAGACCAAGATCGGGGTACACTATACCTTAGCTATCAAATCATATACACCCACACCATAAAATGACATACTGTACAACTAAGTAATGGTACATGTCTAATATACCTCCAAAATCCATCCAATAATATACATTATCATACATCATGAAAAGGAGTAAAGCCTCTACTAGTGTCAGGGCTTAGCCCCGTTACGAGACCCAACACCCTATTGGGCTCCGTCCTCTAACCTGTTAACTAAAAATTTAAATAAAAGGTAAGTCTGGGTAAAAATCAGTAAGCAAGTAAGAAAAAAATGACTTTAAATAATGTAATAAATACCGGCAAATAGAGCAATAAACAATAATGCCACCAAGCAAAACATGCGACGCCATTTGCAGGATGTCATAGTCAATCAATGGCTAGGTTCATTAAGATTTTAATGTTAATATGTCATTAATTATTTTATACACATACTCATAATGATATTGTATACATAATTAACTGGTCAATACTGGCTCGAATACTAATATATCATACTGCCCTTTTTATCTGCCAATCCACGACTACCTCCTACACCAATACATGGCTCTACCATCATCCACACACTCCATAATCATCCACATACTCCTCTCCAAGAGGCACACAAACCAGAACACTACCCTTTCACTCTTTATCGCGTTGAATCCATCCTAGCACTCCTGGTTAGAAGTCTACTAGGCCCACACAGCCATATTACTTTATCCAGTGGCACCCCACCCTTATTACCTCACAAGAGTACTAGTTCTCCATAAACACACCTTCACAAGCTACTCAGGCCAATCATAGCCATCAGGCCATCTAGGCCACTAGCAAAGCTCGGCTATGTCGGATACCCACACAACCGCCCACTGGCCAACTAGGACACTCCTCGCCACATGGCAGATATAGGTTAGCCCCACAACCATCATAAAATACATAGATGAGCCAAATTGGGCTTTGCGCCAATTAGGCGTCAAAATTAAAATTTATCGGTACTCCTGGGGGCATAGAATACATATATATGATTTCTAAAATAAAATTCTTATTTCCTTGCTTAGAAATATCCAATTGAGTTGAAACATTTTTTATAGACTCTAAATAATGAAAAATATTCTCGCCAAATTTTAGGTCAAATTATTGTAAATTGAGTAATTTAAAATTAAAATATAAAAATATAAAGAAAAAATGTTAAACAGAATTATACATCTCTTTTGCCACTCCAAATTTTTACATCAATTACACATAATATATTAGAATTCTTACAAAAGTTTTAGCTTAAATTAGCTCAAAATTAGAAGATTAAAAATAAAGCAAAATTTCAAAAGGGTGGGACACTATCAGCCTCTCATTTTTAGGGTATTTAATGTTCATATTTTTTTAAAGTGTCAAAAGGTAGAATTTGTTCATGAAAGTTGGTATGCTAGTATGTAGTTATATATATTTTAACCTGATCATTTTATTTTTGCAAAATAACATCACTAAATTAGTTTTTAATCAACCTTAAGAGGGATACTTGGTATGACGTTCTATCAGTGCATCATGAATTCCATCTTATTTTCCTATTATTTTCAATGCAATCTAATTCATACTAATATAATATATTAATTATGGTTTCATGGGGCAGATAATTCATGTTTAAAATCATGTAACTCGTATACAAAAATTTGAGATTACAAGTGCCCAAATTGTAATCATTCAAAGGAATTAAATTGAACTTAAAATAACTTAAAATAATTATCTGCTTACCTTAATTAATTGAGCAATTTGCACAGCCCTTACACTCCAATTTACACCCTTAATGATGCTTTAATCTCTTTCCAAATTTACAGCCTAATCAGTGGGAAAAATTACTTTAAACTTCATTAAAAAAATATTAATGCGGAGCTAGCTATATACTTAATTGCTAATCCCTAACTGATTTTAATTAGTCATTAATCATATTTCAAATACTCTAATTACAGCCCATATCATCCATTTACAGATTTTAGAAACCCTAAATTGATCTATTTTAAGTAAAGATCATTAATTTATCCATCCATCAACAAAACAACCATATATTCATAATTAATAGGTTGTACATACCTTAAATTTGTGATTCCTTTGGTGGGTCCCACCTATAGTTGTTGTCCCTTGGACATTGGTAATTCCAATGCACTTGAATCAAGAGAATTCTTGATGGAAGAAGCTGCAAATCACACATGAATTAACTTCCATATGATTTCCCCCATCAACATAGCCTAAATCCATCATTTGGAAGAGGTGGAAATGCATGGAGGTTGGGGAGCAAGGGATGCATACGTAAATAGGAGAAAAGATGGCCAAAAGCCATCTTTTATTTGCAAAATTATATGGTGCTGTTGCTACCTATTTCACTACATGTAGATGTAATGCATTAGCTAATTTTTCCATCATCTTTATTCAATTTCTTTAATAAATTTTTGGATCATTCCCATTAAAATTCATGTATCATCTATAATATTCCACATAATTCTAATAATTTTTCTAGTTAAATTTCAAATTTCCACTAAGTGTGCATACACAATTCACATCCTCATTTTTATTCAATTTTTCCAACTTGTTTCCATTTATTTAGCATAAGTTAATGTACTTCAATCCTCATTTGCATGTTAATGATAATAATCCTCATGATTTCATGACTTTGCATAATAAATGTTTCCCAAAATCTAGGTGTGTTTACATGTACTGCGTACCAAATTATAAAAATTGAAACCCAATATACCTGAAAATTTCTGGGCCTTATATTCTACCGTCCTTACAATAAGTTTCATCCTTGAAACTTAGATGATTAAATGAGGATACTTAGACCGCATTATATCCTCAAGATGCCATGAAGCTTTATCTTCTGAGTGATGACTCCACTGTAATTTAACCAGGGAAATGGTTTTATTTCTCCACTGTTTCTCCTTTCTATCCAAGATACGGATTGGCTGCTCAATATACTGAAGATTTTCACTTAACTATACCTCTTCTAGTGCTAAAATATGAGAAGGATCTGGCTAATACTTCTGTAATGATGACACATGGAACACATCATGAATCCTACTCAATGAAGGTGGTAATGTAATGTGATAAGCCACCTTGCTAATCCATTCCAATATCTCATATGGCCCAACATATCTAGGGCTTAGCTTACCCTTGGTGCCAAATTGCACCACACCTCTCATAGGTGACACTTTAAGAAAGACCTGATCTCCCACTGAAAATTCTAGGTCCCGCCGACGTGTATCTGCATAACTCTTCTGGAGAGACTGGGTAACTTGAATCTTTTCATTGATCTGGGCTACTTTTTCAATTGTATTTACAATCATCTATGGCCCTACAATCATAGTTTGCCCCACTTCTGACTAGTATAAGGGTGATTGGCACTTATGACCATACAATGCCTCAAAAGGAGCCATGCTAATATTGGAGTGATAGCTATTATTGTAGACGAACTCTAAAAAAGTAAGATATTGGCTCCAGGCTTTGCCCCATTTGAGAATGCAAGCTCTTAACATGTACTCTATTTGTTGGTTCACCCTCTCAGTCTGCCCATCAGTCTGGGGGTGATATGTACTGTTGAAATCCATATGTGTACCTCTAGCCTTATGCAGAGTTGTCTAGAACTTAGATGTAAATACTGATCCACGACAAAAAATAATGACCTTAGGCACACCATATAGTCTCATTATCTCCTTCTAATAAATCAATACATATTTCTCAGTAGTGTAAGTAGTGCGAATGGGAATAAGGTGGGCTACCTTAGTCAACCTGTCCACATAACTTAGATACTGTCATAACCAGATGTAGTCTTGGGAAGATCTATAATAAAATTTATAGTGATGTCTGTCAACTTCCACTCTAGGATCTCAATTGGCTCTAATAACCCACCAGGCCTCTGATGTTCTGCCTTCACCTTTTGGTATACTAGACATCTTGCTACATACTGAGCCACGTCACTTTTTATGCCATGCCACCAATATTGTGACCTTAAGTCATGATACATTTTAGCAATGCCTGGGTGGATGGTATAATGTGAATAGTGTGTCTCCTCTAGCACTTTTTGTATTATGATAGAACCTCTAGGTAATGCAAGTCGGTTTTGGTATCTCAGAATGCTATCAACACTAATCATATAATTTGGTAGTCCACTGCTCTGATCTCTCTCTCTCTCTCTCTCGGTTTTTGAAATTCCTCATTTGTAGTCTCCATCTAGGCAGTCCAAATTTCCTCTAGCAAACTGGGTTGAATAGATTACTAACATAACTGTGCCACTAGCCCTCTTATCACCACATATAGATCCATCTACCTCATCTCTTCTAATAGCTCATTTTTCTATGTAAGTAGATATGCCATACTACTACTAGACTTCCTACTCAAAGCATCTGCCATAATATTTGCCTTGCCTGGATGATAATGCATATTTAAATCATAATATTCTAGTAGCTCAAGTCATTGCCTCTGTCTCATATTTAGCTCTTTTTGGGTGAAAATGTACTTCAAGCTTTTATGATCTATGTATATGTCATACACTTCACCATAGAGATAATGTCTCCATATCTTTAAGGCAAATATGACAGCTGCCAATTCCAGATCATGGGTGGGATAGCTCCGCTCATGGGGCTTTAGCTGACATGATACATCAGCAATAACATTTCCATGCTGCATTAATACACACCCTAATTTGTGTTTAGGTGCATCACTATATACTACAAATCCACCCCGTCTCGTAGAGACTTTGAGAACTAGCGCTTCTACTAGCCTCCTCTTTAATTTCTGGAATGCTACATCACATTGATCATTCCATTTGAGTTGCACTTCCTTATGGGTCAACTGTGTATGAGGCATGGCTATAGTAGAGAATTTCTCAACAAATCGGTGGTAATAATCCGCTAGTCGGTCGGGGTCAATTTACCACAACTTCAATCTTATGTGGATCTACAGAAATACCAGCTCTTGATATAATATGTCCCAAAAATGTTACATTGTTCATTCAAAAGTCACATTTTTTTAACTTGCCATACAACTTTTGTTCTCTTAAACGTTGCAATGCTAGTCTCAAGTGAGTTTCATGCTTCTCTTTGCTTTTGGAATAAATCAAGATGTCATTGATAAATACGATCACAAAGTGATCTAAATATGGCCTGAACACCCTATTCATAAGATCTATGAAAACTACTAGAGCATTAGTCAACCCGAATGTCATTACTAAGAACTCATAGTGTCCATACCGGGTTTAGAATGCGGTCTTTGGCACATCTGTCGGCCTAACCCTCATTTTATGATAGACCGACTGAAGATCAATCTTTGAGAACATAGTAGCCCCTTGCAACTGATCAAGCAAATCATCTATATGAGGTAATGGATACTTATTCTTGATCGTCACCTATTGAGCTCTCGGTAGTGAATGCATAGGCGCAGACTACTGTCCTTCTTTACAAACAAGATGAGAGCACCCCAAGGTGACACACTAGGGCGGACAAATCCCTTATCCATCAACTCTTGTAAGTGCACCTTTGATTTTACTAATTCCATTAGTGTCATTCTGTATGGTGCTTTGGATATGAGCTCTACCCCAAGCTGAAGGTCAATATTGAACTCAACTTCCCGCTTAAGAGGTAATCCAGATAGCTCTCCTGGAAACAAAATGGGGAAAGTCTCTCACAACTAAGATATCCTCTACTGATCTGTGCTTAGAGTACACATCTATTGTAGAAATCAAATAAGCTTCATCCCCTTTCAAACTAAATAGAGAGCTCTCATAGCAGAAATCAGCTTGGGAGCTTCTCTTATAGATGAACTCCAAAAAGTGATATCTATCTCATTAGGAGTTTTCAAGATCACCTGTTTGGTCTTGCAATCTATCTTGGCTTCATTATTAGCCATCTAATCCATCCCTAACATAATATCTAATCCTTTAATGTTTAATACTATCAAATTAGCATAGAAACATCTGCTCTCAATTACCAAGGGAATGTCATAACATTTTTCTGAGGCTGTACTAACTGCCTTCAGCGGTGTGGAGACTTTTACCAATTGATACATAAGATATGTAAACAAGCCAGCTTTATGAACAAATGCAATTGATACAAAAGACTGGGAAGCACCCAAATCAAATAAGAAATATTTCATATAGTTATAGACGAGAAGATTACCTGTAACCACATGATCCATTGCCTGTGCCTCTTGCATTGTGGTAGCCTATAAAAACTGCCCTAGTCTGGGGCCTCTGCTCTGCAAACGGCCACCCTGGCGGCACATATGTCCCATGACCTCAGCCTCTCATCTATGGGCCACCATGCTCAGCCTGGGGAGGTGCCCTAGAAGCAACACTCTCACTCTTCCTCGGAAGAGTGGGACAATGAAGCCTAATATGGCCTGGCTCATCAAACTGATAGTAAACAATCAGTCTCCCTTGCTCTCTAGACTGAGTAGGGGTCTATCTAGTAGGCTTCCTTCCCTCTCTCTTCAAAGCAGAACAACGCGGCTAGATATGTCTAGGTTGACCATAATGATGACATGTCCTCTCAGAGGTGACTTCACTGCTTTGCTTAGTTTGAAGTAGGCTGACCATAACGATGACATGTCCTCTCAGAGGTGACTCCACTGCTTTTCTTAGTTTGAAGCTTCTTTCTTTGCCTCAAATCACTAGTCTTGGCGCATCGCCTCTCTTGAAATTTTTGGTGCTCCTCTTCCTCTCAGCTATTTGGCCCTGCTCTAAAATATCCTTGCATCTGGTGGGCATAAAGAGGGCCACATTCTGCCTGATGCTCCATCATAGACCCTCCTAAAATTTCTGGGCTGCCTCTACGGAGTTTACTTGTGCCCATAGTACAAATCGGGCCAAGAAGTGGAACTGCTCATCATACTTTGTCACAAGTCTCCTCCCCTGCACTAGTATCATGAACTCAGTCATCCTCTTTGCTCTCTCATTGGCTAGTACATAATGGCGGAAGAGCCTATCTCTAAACTCTTCCCATCTTAGACCAGCTCCTGCAGCTAGCAAGGTCACCCTCTCCGTCTTCCACTAGCGTTCGGCCTCACCCTCTAGCTGGTAGACAGTATACAACACCTTATGCTCCTCTAGACACTGCATATAGGTGAACACCTTCTCCATCCCAGAGATCCAGTCATCCACGACCTTGTAGTTGCTCTGGCCTCTAAATACTAGAGGCTTTATATTGTGGAAGGCCTTCATGTTTAGCCCGAACTTGGGTGAATCTGCGAAGTCTGGCCCACTTCCACTATCGACTCTAGCACATGGGTTGGCCTCCCTGCAGATCCAACAATGTGAGTAGGCTCATGTATTGGTCTCTTCTGAGCTTATATGAAGTCCTGCACTGTTTGGGTGAGGCTGACTACCATTGCTATTATGGTAGCAAACTCTGGTCCAGCTCCTGGTACCGCACCACTGGCCCCTACTGGCTCCTGTACGGTCTTTGGCTGCTGCCTCACCTCAGGCTTTAGAATAACCTCTTCTTCCGCCTCATTAGAGGCTGGCCTCGAGCCACTAACTCTAGCTGGTTGGCTCTACTCTCTTTGATCCTCTCTAATCACCACACCAGTGTATTGAGATTGAGTGGTTCGCCTTGGTGGCTCCTCCTCCACCATGGGCGCTTTACCCTTGTCCACTTACCTTTTGGGTCCCATTACTACACAATATCACATTCTCAAGTCATATATCTATAAAATATTGCATTTCTAAGTTATAAACTTGCATAATCATACTTGCGCAAGTTCAATAGCTCAAAATAAAAGGTTCATGTTTATAGGTGTAACGCCCCGCCCTCCTGGGGTCGTTACTCCACTTTACACCATAAATCCACATGATAATACCATGATTTTT
>JAYJMB010003106.1:0-14462 GCA_036873735.1 Pouteria campechiana
TCGTAAAATTGTTGGAATATTTATGAGAAAATAGAAAATGCTTCTTTCTTCATTTCTTCTCCAATCTCTCCATCTTTTAAAAAAAAATCAGATATTTAAGAGTGATCAAAGCCATCTAAGATCAAGATCTCATTATCATCACCCTCATCGTGCAATGCCTACTGCGTCTACCAATAGCGTGCATGCGTGAAATGTATTAAGCGGCGCATTTTGTCAAAATTCAATTTTTTTCATAATTTTATGTATAATATAAAAATATACCTGCTACAGGCCCACCCTGAGCTATAAATGGGCACCATCAACTCTACATTTGAGGGAGCAGAATTCCTTGTAAAAGTATTGAAAAATTTCTGAGAAAATAAAAAATGCTTCTTTTTTCATTTCGTTTCCAATTTCTCCATTCATTTTACTTATCAACGATTTTAAAAGTGACTAGAGCCATCTAAGATCAAGATCTCATTATCATCACCCTCATAGGCCCTTTCAATCATTTAAAAAAAACACCATTTTGCTGTCTAATCGTGCCTTAAATGAAAAACAAGTCCATGTTGCCCGAAACTTATTTTCTTCATCCATTATACATTCAGGTATTGTTTTTAAGTAAATTACATATTCAATATATCAAAGTGAGATAAAAGATAGTTAGGAGATTCTCCTGTGAGGTCAAGTTTGATACCACTTGTTATTCCTAAAACAGGGTGTATAGCAAAACATAAAATTAAACAGGGTTGAGAATTAAATGGATATGCAAGTGTAGAAAAAGGATAACAGCAGAAGCACATAGGCACAGGCACACAAGACAGTAAAGTATATAAGAAATTATAGTGGTTCAGGCACTCTCAACACTTATTTCACTCTTCAAGGTATCTCAAACTTTAGTTTCACTATTCACTTGTGGAATCACACCTCCCTTTATTTTACTTGGATCACCAAAAACTATTATACTACCTAGTTTCTCTAAGCTTACGAAGAAACTCTTTACAATACTCAATACTACTGCAAGGATCTTCTTCCTTAGTAGTACAAACTCAAAAACTCAAATAAAGATTTTATGAAAGAATGCATATAAATATGTTGAAATATACACAAAATAAACTGAATGATAATGATTATGCAATAAATGCAAACTGCTTCGAACTCCTCTTGTGTTAGATTAATGTAGCTTGAAGCTCTTTAAACATTAAGGCGTTGTTGTGGTAAATGCACTTGGGAAGTTTTAGGTCCTCTTGTGAATGCTTCAGTTTTTGCTCATGAAACCTTCAAAAAATACTTTTTCTCGTTAATGAAGCTTGTATTTGTAAGTTTCAGAAAGATTCTTGACTATTTGGAAGAAGATGATTGAAAACTTACCATTAGAATGCTTTTTGGATTTTTGACTATTACAGCAACAAGTTTCTATTGTTGTCATCTTTTCTCTATTGAAAAACTCTCTCATCAAAATTTTCCCTAGAGAACTTTGTTGATCTTCTCTATAGCTTCCTTTATGGAATATGATAGTGTTAGTATAAATGCGTGATTTTGATGACAAATAAAACTTGATTAAAGATTATGTACTAATGATTATTGTCAAGCATTTAGTATGTAAAATCAAGTTGCAGGCCTTACAGACAAAAGAACACAGAGAAGAATTAGAATATATTCAAGGCCTCAATTTGTTTGACTAAAAAGATAAATAGCTCGGGTGATTGTGAAGCTAAAGACAAAGTGCTGCTACGAACAAAGCTCAAGATGGATAAGAAGTAACTAAGTCATTGTTCATCTGTTAAAGTGAAGTTTATCTCTGATGAATACAAAGCAACGACATATAACAGATACAAAGCAACAAGCATATAACAAACTTCTTCTATTATATGTGAGCAATAGACTAATAGGTTATCAAGCCAATGATCATCCATCAACACAAACAAATGAGGAGCAACAGACTTCTTCTGCATAAGTAAGCCATAAACAAATAGCTTACTTTGTTTAAGTATATAATAAGTCGTCTTCGTCTGCATCTCTACAATTCATCTATTACTTGCAATGAATAAACTAAAAGATGAACTGCTAGAAAGATGATTTGTCTATACTAATTGGATTCGTCTGTTACTTGTAATGAACAAACTAAAAGATGAACTACTGGAAAGATGATTTTGTTGGTCCTGTTTAGATGGTTACTCAAGAGGGGGGGTGAATTAAGTCTTTAAAAATTTTGGCTAGATAATAATTAAAGTATAAGATTAAAGAAATTAATGATAACATAATGCACTTAGACTGATATTTTTATAATGGTTTGGCCATTCACTTAGGTTCCTACTCCACTTCTTTGAGTTAACCTTCTTTGCTAAACTAAGGTTCCACTAACACTTGTTGGGATTATTATATGCTTTTGATGACAACAAAATTTGTCTTAAGACTTGATTTACGTTAATGATACTTCTAGTATAGAAAGCTTGAAATGTAAAAACATATGCTTGAAATATGCATGCTCTATTAGAATATCATTTATGAAAGCATACACATCTTGATGTAAGTTTAGAAGGAAAATCATATTGATCCATATTGTTTTCAATCTAGTTTATCATGCCTTGGATCATATGTTAAAAGTGCTTAAAAAGATATCTTCTTGAATAAAAAATAATGAGTGCTTAAATCAACTTATAGATACAAAATTATGATTTAAAGTACATATCCATGGTTTATAACTTACGCAAATTTTATATGGATTTACAATGAAAAATATAATAAAAAATACAATATATCATTTATCCATGTTCTACAACTTGTGAAAATCATGTGGGGATAAACAGATTTTGACAAGTGTGATTCATAGAATATATTCTTTATATGAAAAAAATCATGCTTAAATAATTTAACCATACTCTAACTCATGAATATTATATGTGAATAGATGTATTTTGATTTATAATGAAAAATATCAAGTTAAAAATGTGGCAAAAGTGCAGAAATTTTTAAGTACTCGTGCACTACTATAGTAATTTTACTATAGTACTTTTGCTATAGTAAAGTGTTACAGTGACAGACGAAGTAAATTGTCTAAGATAAAGTGAATGATAAAGTTTATCTAAGACAAAGTAGAAGACAAAGTTTGTTTAAGTCGAAGCAATAGACGAAGTTTGAAGTAACAGACGAAGTGGAAAATGAAGCTCGAATTAGCAGACAAAGTAACTGACAAATTGCTACAGCAATTTGCTATAATAACCTACTACAATATAATAGACAAAGCTTAAGGCAACCAGCAGACAAAGTAATAGATAAAGTAGTATGCTGCTACAGTAATCTGCTATAGTAACATTGCTACAGTACTAACAGACAGATATTCGTCTAATGATTCAGACAAATAATAGATGAAGCGCTACTACAGTGATTTGCTACAATACTAAAGCTAGCAAATTCATCTACTACTTACTCCAGACAAAGTGGAGCTAGAGTAATTTGCTATAGTAATGCTGCTACAATAAGTTACTACAGTGAAAGTTTGTTGTTTTCAAATATCAGAAATTCAACATTCCGTAGAAGCTGAATTTTGTAATAATATTCTTCTAAATAGTCCACAACCTTTTTGGATGGTAAAAATAGACAATCCATTGAAAGAGAATGAAACACTTGAAGGTTCCAAGTGCTAAAAAAGAATCAAACATCAAGAACCCATTCAATTATCCAAGTGCAAGACTGCAGATATTTGTTCTAACCATCTAATACATTTCAGAAAGTTTAAGTTATACATATTTCGATATATGCTTAAAGATGTCAATCTGAATACTCTATTCAAAATCTCAAGAAACAATGAAAAGACAGTGGATGGAAGAAGAAGTTCAAAAAAGAAAACATATTTGTCTGAAAATGAAGAAGCCCAACTCATGTGAAATTAGCAATGGATAAAGTAGAAGACAAAGAGAGTCTGTCCAGCTGGAAAGAGAATTCATCTAATACTTACTTCAGATAAATGCAATAGATCACCAATCAAAGTGGAGGAGCTAAATCTATCAGAATTTATTATCTTCTTTCCAAAATCATGAATCAAGTCATGGCTGCAGCATCTCCTCATTCATCGGTTGCCTAAACTAGCTATTCACCTTCTTCTATGTTAAGGTCAATACTACAAAATAGTTTTAAGCATATAGGAATTAATTAGAAGACAACATTTTCAAATGAGAGATTATCAAAACAATTTTCTATATTTATTTTCTACTCATCTACTTTCGTCTCTACATTCAATAAAGATCATTCTCCTCCAACGGTCAAGTTTTCAAGAGAGCTATTTAAGAAGAAGAGATGAGATGATCCAAAGGTGGTGAAGGAATACTTTTCAAATAAGCTAAACCTTATGCAAATCCTTCCAGCCATAGCTACGAGCTTAACCTTCAATTATCTTCAATGAGCTTTAACCTTCAAATCATTATGACCATTATCTTTACATTTTGGGAAGATCCTTTTGTATCAATAGAGTTATAAAAAATTTCATCTTCCCCTATACTTCATTGTAACATTTGTAAAGTTTAATAGTTTGTTGGTTAATCTGAAAACCAGAGAGTTATTGGTGAGCTCCGAAAAATGAACAAGTTTGCTGTTGATCTTCGAAATTAGTGAGTTTCTTAGTGAGCTTGTGAAACCAGAAGAATGCTGGGAGCACTATGGTTATGCACCCTGAAGCTGGAATCTAAAAGAGTGTTGGGAATACTCATTTATGCCCCCCTAGAGTTGAAATCTAGAAAATGTTAGAAGCACTATTATAGTTCCATTATATGGGATATAGTGAAATCCAAGGCACAATAAGTGTGTGTAGGGATGAGATTCCTGAACCACTATAAATATAGTATTGTCTATATGTGTGTTTGCTTAATTATTTTATCTTTCATATGCTTTATTATTATTTTTATTATTTATCTTATAATGCACCACATACAATAACAAAAAGAGGAAAATATTTTTATAGGGGTCAATCAATGAATTTTTACACATCCAATTCACCCCTCCCCTCTTAAGTTAAGTCATCCTATGGGACCCAACAACGACTTTTTTAATCAGTAATCTTTTGATCAAACAAATACACATGTTGGTTTCTAATCTCACAAACTAACTTGTATAAATACTTAGCAAGTATCTTACTTGCTTTCACTACACAAAGGCAAATCCTTGACTTGTAGAAATATATAAAAATAAATATGTACAAATATTGATGCCTCTAATAGGTTAATTTTGTACAAATTTGAAGGCAGTAAACACAAATAATATAGCAATAAAAGTAGTATGATTCAATCTCCAGAAGTGGTTGAATGAATGACTTTGAATGAACTGTAGTGGAGTTAAAATCATGGAAGAAAAGTCTTAAAGACTTATTAAATGCTCTCTCTTATTTTTTAGTGTTAAACTATTATCTTCTTCGATTTTGCTTAACTTCTTTTATATTGAGACCTCTGAATTTCTCAGTTGTGGTAGTTGAAAATTATTAAATATTAAAAAATATTCAAATTGATAACTATTGTACTTTCAGCAAGGTTTCGGAGTCTATGAACTAACATTAGATTCTCCAAGCTTCTAAGTAATATGAAATTTTTTGCACAACTCACACAAGTCTTCATCTCTTCAAATGCACCGAAGAGGTGTTTCAGAGGCTCTGAAGTAGTGCGGCAGTAGTGTCTTGCGTCTAGATCATGGAGGTTGACTCCAAAGGAGTTCTTTATCTCCGAAGTGATTATTCTGTGACTCCAAAAGACTAACTCTGAACTTCAAAGTGTTTTACTTATAAGTACCTTTCTTTTAACTCGAGTCATGTTCTCTAAAGAGTGTTCTATTAACTCCAAAGGCTATCTTCGTTGTCTCTGAAATGCCTTGTCGACTCTAAAGTACTTAACTTCGAAGCTCATAAGCTCATGACTTTGAAGTAATATTATCACTCTGACGTTATTTCTCTCTGTCCCCGAAGTGCTCCAGTGGCTCCAAAATATTTTTCTTGGATCCAATGCATTTTTACTGAATCCGACACTTGTGACTTTATAATCCCAAAAGGTTATTCCTTTATTTCTGAATTTTTCCAATGGCTTTAAAAAGTTAACCTCTTATCTCTGAAGTGCTTGAGCAACTCCGAATGGATGAAATTTAAACCCAAAGTTAACTCCGAAGCTTCCTTGAAAACATTAAACTTTCTATTTTCTTCTTTTAAGTATATTTGGAATTTATAGATTTAGATTTCTTCAGTACTTATGTGGTTTCTTCCTTTGATAATCATGAAGATTATTCTCAAGTTAAGTTTGGAAATATGTTTCTGCAAAATGCTTGAGAATGAATTGTTAGTAACTTAATGTTTCACTCATATCTTTGCTCATCATCAAAACATGGTTGGTTAAGAATATTCATCATCAAAATCAAGTTATTTAAAAGTATATGTTCAACATTCTTCCCTTTTTTGATGATGACAAAACACTGAGTGATGCACCTTTCAAAACTTATCTAAAAATAACTTTAAAGACATGATTTTCAATGGCATTCTATTAATTCAGTGCAACTCCCCCCAAATGAGTGCACTATAGTTCATACAAACTGTTATACATTTTAGTACATTTTCTCCCCCTTTTTGTAGGAATAAAAAAGGTGGAAAGAAACAGAATGAAGTTACATATCTTGTCATGACCAAAATGTACAAATACAAAACATAACTAGTCATGACCAAAATTTTCTAATATGAAACATGATCAAAGTTTCATACATAAAGAATTCTCATAGAAAGTACATATTACAAGAGAATGTATCCAAAAATACACATCAAAGAGATAAAAAAAATGCATAAGTAGTAGAATTAGTGGAATGGTTTGGGTTTTCTCTTATAGGTTTTGGAAAAGGGTTCAGGTTTAGGTTTAGAGATTGATGGTTTAGGAGATGGCTTGGATCTTTTTGGTGGAGGAGGTGGAATGAAGAATGGATCTTTTAGGATCGTCAAAGGAGGTTCATGAGCATAAGCTATGGGTCCACAATCAAAAACATAACTAAAATCAATACGTTCTCTAAATTGTGGATCTAGCAACTTAGGGAAGGATATAGGAGTCCCTTTTAAGAGGGCTTCTGTATTGGCATTCATTTGGGCTATGTACTCTTGATGGTACATGATGAATCTGGAGAGAGGAACCTTTTTATGTTCCTTTAGACCTGGAATCCTTGGCTTCCTCGTGTTTGGAGGAGGATAGCTGAGATGATGGTGTAGAAGATAATGATTTGGATAGTAGTTTTGGTTTTGGAATTGCAGGAGGTTTTCTAGGGGCTTTGGTTTTTATAGAAGATGGTGGTGAGGTTTTTGGTTTGGTAAAGGGGCTAGTTAAGACTAGATCTGCCATATCCTGTATTGGATAGAAGTATCAGATAGCCGAGGATATATAAGAGGAAGATCATCAGCAATGACTTAGTGATTTGCAGTTTTGTAGAATGAAAGTTCTTCCTTAGTGATAAGAAAACATTGATGAGGACCTGAGCGAGATGGAAATGTGGTTTTAGTTTTCCTTGAAGTTGGTATTAAATTAAGAAGTTTCTCATAATAATTTTAAAGGATTGACTCTCTATCAAGAATTTGAATTTTGTGGCCCTTGGGAGTAAATGGTGGATTAGGAAGAAGTTGAATACTATATAGAATGTTAGGATCCTCAAGTTCAGAAAATGAAAATTCTTGAGGGGATAAATGGATAGACTAAGAAAGAAACATCTTAATAACTTCAGAGTTGATTTTTTTATTTACTCTCAAACTCAGAAAATATCATCCTAATTGGATTTGAAATATGAAGAAGAATGTCATAATTATCAACAACTGATCTTAGAGAAGACTATGAAGGAAGTTTGGGAGGAGTTCATGGAGGAGTAGGAGGTCATCTCCATTTTGGACGAATTGAATGTGTATTCCATTCTGGTAGAATTTCTTCAATCCATTTAGGAATTACCTCTCCTGATCGTATAAGATCAAGATAAGTCCAGTCTAGCCAAATGGATGGTCCTGGGGGAAGAAAATACATTCTAGGCAAAGGTACTATGATGGGATACTTTCCATGTCTAATAATAGATTGACATGGATTGACTTCAAGAGTTGGAACTGATGGTGGCTGTGTTGGAGGAGGGGAAGAGGTGATTTCAGTAAGTTGACTCACAAGTTGAGCAACATCTGGAATTGTAGGAGATGATGGATGAGGAGACTATGTGGGGGAAGACATCATTATTATGAGAGAGTTAGTTCTAAATGAAGAGAGGTGATATAGAAGTGAAAAGAAATGAGTTGGATGTGGAGATAAATGATGATGAAAAGTTTGACCTTTGAATGGCTTTGCTAGTGATTGTTGAGAGTCAAGTCATTGATCAATCTTATCAATTCTCAAGATCATGGATGACATTGCATGGTTTAGTCTTTGATCCATTGCGTTCATCTAAAGAGCTAGTGTTGTCAACATATTCTCAATGTTCTCAAGTCAGTTTTCCAGGTGGTGTGAAATGGGCTATGTGGTGGGGATTGATGAAGTGGTTGGTGATGGTGGTTGATAAGAAGGAGCGGGTCTTATGGGTGATGGAGATCTTATGGGAGTAAGATGGGGTGGTTACTGCTGTTACTACTTGATTTTCTCTTCTTAAAATCTCATCTGATTCCTCTATTATGACATGTCTTTCTTCTTCTCTTAGAGTCTCTGTTCTTTCTTGTTCCAAATTCTCTTCTCTTGCCATTCTTTCTAATTCTTCTTCTTCTTGCTTTGGTTTGGATCTCTTTAGTTGAGCAGTTCTTCTTGGCTTTCATTGACCCAGCCTTACGAAGTTTTCTTGAATCCTATTCTCTTCAAAGCCTTTTGATCTATTATTTTTGACTCTCTTGAAGGTTCCTTATCCTCCTTAGACAAACATACTCCTGCTTCTCTTATTAGCTTGGTTAGAGTCATTCCATAAGAAAGAGGGAATCTTAAAGTGCTCTTGACTGAGTAAATATGATCTAACATTAGTTTTGCTAGATCCACTCTCTTTCTATTCTTAAGAGCCTACAATGTTCTTTCATCCTTTTCTAATACATCTCCTGTGACTCTTTTTCTTAGGTATACATTATTTATTACAATCATGTAAGCAAGTTTGAAATTTAAACTCAAATGGTTGAAGTGGAGATAATTCTCTCTCATCAATTTATGCTCTAGCCGAATCTGAGAACAATCTCTGTCTAGTTAGCCATTCTGGTTCAGTTTCTACTAGAGGAAGATTAAAACATCTTCTCAAACTTTTAGCGGATACATTAACTTCTATTTCTCCTATCCATGATCTCTCTATTCTAATGTTAATCTTGCATATTAGGGCACTCACAAGTCTTGGATAGAAGTTGTTTCTGAAGCTTACATATCTCATCCATCCTTGATGTTTGAACTAATTACATACTTCTAATTTCAAGCCATTATCTCCGAAAACATCAAAACTAAACACTCTTCCTTTTATAATCTTTCTATCATGATATACTTCCATATACCTAAAGTAATCAAACTTGTTGTTGAGAAATGTTACCTCAAGTGTATTTGTTTCAGGTCTGACTCTCTTGGTTGCTCTCTGTTTTGGATATTCTTCTCTTTCCTTCCTTTTTACATTTGCTAAGTTGATGGTTCCCTTTGTTCTCGCCATTACAATAGAGAAGGATTGGGTTTTAGGATGTTGTGAGTGTTTCTGAAATGAGATGGGAAGAAAATTAATGGAGAAGTTACAATGGAGAGTTTGGTTGAATGGAGGAATTTGAATCAAGTGGGAAGATAAAGGGTTTTCTCTAAAAGGGGTTCTTCGGGTGCTTGAAGAGAGGGGTTTTAGGTTTTTGGAGTTCTTTGAATAGTTAAATAGGATTTTAGGATTTTAGTGTCTTCGAAACATTGTCGAAGGATTTGAAACAAATAAGTGCGATCTTTAGAGGTAATAAGTCCATTTTACTTTGGTGACTTCGAAGCTTTACTTTAGAGATAACATAGCCCATCGGAGGCTACAAAATGATGTGAAATGAATTTTGGAGGTACCAAAGTTTTGTTTTGGAGGCATGGAATGCTTCGAAGGCATTTTAGTTTATCATTAGAGTCTAAAAGGCATTTCGAATGCTCCAAAATGATGTGAATTTTCAAATTTATTCTTTTTGTGCATTTTTCATCATATAGATGTTTTATTAATTTTTAATTTAACCATGTGGATCTAAAACACCTAATTCTCTTCTTAATTTACTGAATCTATCTTTTGGAAGAGCTTTAGTAAAGATGTCTGCTAATTGATTTTCAGTAGGAAAAAATTCTAAGCATATATTATAATTTTGAACATGCTATCTAATAAAGTGGTTCCTAATTTCTATATATTTTATTCTAGAATGTAAAACTAGATTCTTGGTTAGACTTATGACACTAGTTTTGCCATATCTTGTAGGGATATCAACAAAGTTAACACCAAAATCATTCAATTATTGTTTCATCTAAAGAATCTGAGCACAGCAACTACCAGTTGCTAAATATTCTACTTCAGCAATTGACAATGCCACAAATGTCTGTTTTTCAAAAAATCATGATATGATCATGCTTCCTAGAAATTGACAAGATCCTGAAGTACTATTTTTGTCTACTTTATATCTAACAAAATTTGTATTTGAGTACCCTACTAAATTAAAATCAAAACCTTTTGGATACTACAAACAGGGCTTGGTGTGTTTAAAACATATCTAAAGATTCTCTTTATAGTAATTATGTGTGACTCTTTGGGATCTGACTGAAATCTAGCACATATGCAGATACTAAATATTATATCTAGTCTACTTGCAGTCAAATATAATAATAATCCTATAATGCTTCTATAAAGTTTGTTACATATTGATTTATCTCTTTCATCTTTGTCCATCTTTAGTGAAATGCACATTAGTGTTCCATATCTTTTACCATCTTCAATATTAAATTTCTTTAGAAATTATTTTGTAGACTTGACTTGATGGATGGAGATTCCTTCTTTTTCTTGTTTGATTTGTTATTCTAAAAAGGAGAAGTTGAGTTCACCTATCAAGCTCATTTTAAATTCTCCCTATATAGTCTTGGAAAACTCTTGGCAAAGATTTTTATTAGTTGCTCCAAATACTATATCGTCGACATAAATTTGAACTATAAGTATATCTTTCTTTACATGCTTGATGAAGAGAGTGGTATCCACTTTACCCCTTGAGAAACGTTTTTCAATTAGAAATCTGATTAGCCTCTCATACCAAGCTCTAGCAGCCTGTTTCAAACCATAGAGGGCTTTTTTGAGTTTGAATACATGATTTTTACAATGAGGGTCTTCAAACCGAGGGGATTATTCCACATATATCTCTTCATTAATGAAACCATTCAAGAATGTACTTTGTACATCCATTTGATATAGCTTAAAATTCATATGTGATGCAAATGCAAGAAGCATTGTAATGGCTTCTCCATATTTTTTGGAAGATTATTTGTCTCATCATCAAAATCACTATTTCTTTTTATAAAGTTAGTATGTTCATCAAGTTTAAAATGGATGGATTTCTCTGTAATCTTAAGTATCAGGTTGTACACTCAAAATGCTTTACTAATAATAAAATAACCCAGAAATATACCTTGATTAGATCTACCATCAAATTTTCTTAAGATTTTCTTTATCATTATTAAGAATAAAGCACTTATAACCAAAAGTATGAAAATATGAAATATTTGGTTTCTTACCAAAGTATAATTTAAATGGAGTTTTGTTGATTATGGATCTAGCAAAGATTTTATTGATAATATAACATGCGGTGTTCATTGCTTCGGCCAAAAATACTATGAAAAACTGTATTCACTCAACATTATCCTTGCCATCTCTTGCAAGGATTTGTTCTTCCTTTTTGCTACTCCATTTTGTTGGAGTGTTCTTGGTGTAGAGGAAGTTTAAAGAATTTCATTGTTTTCACAAAAATTAGTGAATCTATGATTTTCAAACTCTCCACTATGATCACTCCTTATGGCAACAATATGAGAGCTTTGTTCATTCTATACATGTTTGGAAAATATTTCAAAGAATGAAAAAACTTCATCTTTGTATGCTAGAAACATTACCCAGGTAAATCTACTATAGTCATTCACAATTACATATGCATAATATTTTCCTCTAAGGCTTCTTATCCTTGTTGGTCCAACTAAATCTATATGTAGCAACTGAAGGGGTTTAGTTGTGTATACTTCTTTATTTCATTTGAATGATTCTTTTACTTACTTACCTTTCATGAAAGTATCACAAAAACTTATTATCAAAATTGAGTTTTGGTAAGTCAACAACTAGATCTTTATTATATAATCTTTTAATCAAATTTTTATTGGCATGTCTTCGCCTTCTATGCCATAACATGGGTTCATTATCATTCACAACAAGACACTTAGTTTAAATATCTAAAAGATCAATCAGATATATATTTTCATGTCTTCTATCATATACTATAATCGATTGAGACTTATCTAGTGCAAAATAAGATTGAGATTCAAACACAACTTCGTAGCCTTTGTTACAAAATTGACTTACACTAAGAAGATTATGTTTCAATCATTCTACTAAAAGTATATCTAAAATTATAGTAGATAGTGGTTGGCCGACTTTACCAATCCCAACTATTCTACCTTTACCATTCTCACTAAAGATTACTGTTCCTCTAGATTTCATTTTTAACTCTATGATGAGCTTCCTATTTCTTATCATGTGCCTTAAGTAACCACTATCAATATATCATATGCTATTTTTTATGGCTCCTAAGCACACCTATATGGATAAAGTTAAGTCTTAACTTTTGGTACCCTTTTGAAAAAGGGTCCAGGTGGGTTAGTTGCAGATAGCGTTGGTACCCATTGTTTCTTGGGTAATATTGTTTTAACTTAAGAGTTTAGGTTGCATTAAGTACATTTGCAACTATTTTTAAAACCCAAATCATAGTTTGTTTAAGCTCAAACTTTCTGTGTTGTTGCTATCCACTTCTTTTCTTTGATTTCATTCTTAATAAAGTCAAAGTTGATATCTTTTTTAGAGCATTATTTTCAACTATTACTTGCTTAATTATACTAATGGTATTATTACTACTCTTGAGCTTGAAATTTTCTTCCTTGATTTTGGAGCATTTATTTCTAATTCTTTTTAGCTCCTTTTTAGTCTCTCTATACTTCTCTTTCAAAGTCATAAAATCCGAATATAATTCTTCTAAAATTTTTTCATGACTGGGAGTTTCAGAATCAGAATTTACCTGTTCTTCATGGATTGCCATGAAGTTGATTCCTATATGAAGTTCATCTTGAATACTTTTGTTTGGAGAGAGTTGGCTAAATTGACCTTCATGTTCTTCTTACTCACTCTCACTTTCATTTATTATGTTCTCTAGCATCTCCCATGTTATGAGAGCTTTCTTTTCTTACAAAATTTTTTGCTTGTTCTGTTGTGGTTATTGTTGTTGCTGCTATTGTTCCTTCTATCAAAGTATGAGTTGTACCTTTTCTTTTGCTAATCATTTTGTCATTTGTCTGGCTCTAGACAATCAAACTTCATGTGTCTAGGTTTCCCACAATTTTAACAGATGGGTGGTTCTTTCTTTCTATCATTTCTTCTAAAATTGTTCCTTGAACTATTTTCAAACTTTTTCTTTTTTAGTATAGATTTGAATCTTCTTGTAATCATTGTCATTTCCTCGTCTTCATCTCCACTTGTGGATGCATTAGTTTAGGATTTGTCATTCTCTGACTCAGCCTTAAGAGCAATTTCTTTCTTGGTTCTTTTGTATTTTTCTGCTCCATTAACACTTCATGAGTCATAAGAGAACCCATAAGCTCTTTTAGACTCATGGTGTCTAGATTCCTTGCTTTCTAGATTTTTATTACTTTGGGCATCCATTGCTTTAACAAAGATCTCAAACTATTCTAGGCTTTGCATATTTTTCTCCCAGATTTTTTAACCTATTTATTATCTTTTGAAACCTTCCAGATATGTCTGAAATTAACTCTGTCTCCTTCATGTTAAAAGTTTCATATTCATGCACAAGAAGGTTTATCTTAGTTTCTCTTACTTGTTTTGTGCCTTCATATGTAACCTCTAGTTTGTCCCAAATTTTTTTTGCTGTATTGCAAGAGGATATCTTATCAAATTCATAGAATGTAGGAGTGTAATAAAGGTAGTTCTTTACCTTTGCATCTTTTTCAGCTACTAGAATGTCCTCAATAATGTATTTATTTTTAGTATTTAGGAAAATCAATCCATCTTTGATAGTTTTCCATAGATGATAATCTGAGATAATCAAGAAATTTTTTATTTTTATCTTCCAATATCCATAGTTTGTACCATTAAATAGTAGAGGTGTGGAAGTAAATTGACCTTCAGTAGAAGTGTTGTGGAAATAGCCATAGAGATCTCTTCATATTTTATATGAATAGAATAGTAAGGTATAACTAATAAAGCCTGCTCTGATACCAATTATTGGTCCCATT
>JAYJMB010003107.1:0-14462 GCA_036873735.1 Pouteria campechiana
GATGACATTTTATGTTACCACTTTCGCATGTAACAATATCTTCATTCAGAAATTTTCTGATTTCTTGACCATATCTTTGTGGATTTTATTCATTTTGATGCAATTCTATTTTAGGAAGTTAATCTTGCCGATTTTATGCTAGTGTGTAATGCTCTGCACCTCCACCCTACACGTTTTGGTCGTCCATTATATTATTCTTTAACAGAGTCTATGCAGGATGCTACCATCTCATATTCTAAAGAAGAATGTTACCGAAAATTTTCAAAATTTGGCGAAGCCTTCCATGAAATATAAGGAATATATACTTGTACAATCATACATATCAACTATATAAATTCCCACATATATAATTTCACTTATATACATTCATACACATATAATTTCAAACTTTTATGCAAACATATGCAACAATAAATATTAGACTTAAAAAATACATCATTAATTTCATTAATCACATCAACCCACATTCCTGCCCAAAATTGGAACCTTAATATGGCACTTTATAACGATAACGACATAGCTGGATCTGCATACATCATACATCAACACATGCTACACACATATATCCCATATAATGACATGCCCATATAGGAATTTATACATTACTTGTAAGATTCCATAAATAATTACAATTTCCTCTTTATCACAAAGGAATTTTTATTTATAATTTATAAACATAAACCAAACCAACCCTCTTCACATCTCACACATGAATATTAGTCCCCACATGCTCCAGTATCTGACTTGTCAACTAAAAAATAAAATAAAAGAGGCATGAGTTTCAGGTGAACTCGGTAAGTGGGCGGGTTAGTAAACGATTAATTTGAAACATTTGGAATAACATATTCACGTTCATAATTTGACTATCATGGTCACAACCATAGCATAACATGCACAAGCTTCATCATATCAGCTCATAATGAAATTAACATAAGATCTCTGGGATATTCACTATCCCCATAATTATACATAATCATAAACAAATACATGTCAACCTGTTTCGGAAGTACAGCATATTCTTGATCCCTAACAATTCACAAAGTTATAAAACACATAATTAACAAAAATTTCATGTCAGTCAATGAAAGCTCAAGGAATACTCATTATCCCAAAATTCAAGGATTCACAACAAAATCTAAACATCCATGAAAACGCGGTGCCCGGAGATTTGGGATATTCATGATTCCATCAAATCATACATTCAAACACAAATAAAGGAGAGAGCCTACTTACTTTATAACTCTCCAAGTTACAGTATTACTTAAATCCAACGCCCTTAGATGCTGAAAACTCAAGCAAACATTAATGTTCACTGGTGGCTGGTACATCCCAGAACCATGGAGAAGGCATGTACGGAGTTTAGTAGCTTTCTGTAAGGCCTCAACCTTAGCTTTCAATGCCCCATTTTCTCAATCGATTGATGAATGCTGCATCATTTGATGAATAACTGTTGTACTATTGTTCAGGAATCAGGACTAAGCAGCCAATCCCTGCAACAGATGCTGCAAGATCATGAATAAGGTCATGCATATGGAAATAGATTACGATTCCATAACCATAATTTTCTTTATTTTCTTCTTGAAAGAGTGACCTCTGTTCCATGTCATGGAAGCACTGGACACCAATTTCTTCCATTGCTTTAGTTCTGCTTGATGGGTGAAAGAACCTATTAGCCATCCATAGCTTGATCAACTCATCCTTCTTGATGCTGTGACCCTTGGGCAATATCGAGCAATATGCAAAACACTGCTTTAAACGATATGATAAATTATCATAACTCAGTCTCAACACTGGCAAAATTACTTTCTCATCTTCATCTGAGTTCCAAATTTCATTATCTCTGATTGAGATCCACTCTCTTTCCTTCTTTTTAAAGAACATCAGGCTTCCTAATGCTTTTAAAGCAAGAGGCAAACCTTGGCATCTTTTCAATCTCTCCTTTCCAAGCAACACCAGTTCTGGATGCAGTTCTTCTTATCCAGGCTCATATGCATACTGCTTGAATAAGGACCAACTATCATCATCTGACAGAAATGAAAGATGGTGGTGCAATCGATGTGTAACCATCAACAATGCAGCCTTCTCACTGCTAGCAGTTGCTAAAATTCTGCACCCTCCCACAGTGCCTTGTAGCAGAGTCTTTAAGCTATTCCACTGCTCAGGTTCCTCATTCAATACATCATCCAAAACAAGCAAAAACCCCTTCCCATTCAATGCCTTTCAAAGGAGTGACTGCAATAGATCCATGCTTGGAAGGTGGCATTTGCCTTTAATTAAGGATTTGAGAATTTCCTTGGTGAGCCTTAGTGTGTCAAAATCCAAGGAGACATACACCCACATTCTCAATTGGAAGTGTTTTTCTACCCATTCATCAATGTAGGCCAGCTGCGCAAGTGTTGTCTTGCCAACACCACCCATCCCAACAATGGGAATGACAGAAACAGCCTCTTTGTCACCCTCATTGATCAACATTTCCACAATCCTGGCTTTATCAGCATCCCTACCTTGAATTTCTGATGCATTCACAAATGAGTGGGCAGGTGTCCGCGGATGGTCTGCTTCCTCAGACCTGAATTCTACGACTCCATCTCTAAAATGCAACTTAGTCCTTTCAGCTGCAATTGCATCTTGTCTCTCTTGAATCTTTTTTGTCTTATCTGCCATGTTAAAGTGAAATACAAGCATATTTGAAGGAGAGAAGAAGCCATGTATCTTATCAAAAACCCGATCATGATGCCTTCTGTGCTTATGGGCAGGCACCTTCTGCCGTAGAGCTTCAGAGTCCAATTCATCAAAAACGTCTTCCACATCACAGGCAGCATCTTGAAGTTTTACAATCCAATCTTTCACGGCTTCATCTCTCAGCTGTTGTGTCTCTGCATCAACTAGCACTGCTTGAATTGTCAATGCTGTGCTGCGTTGCTTATCCAGCTCTTTCTCAAATGCCCATACTAACCGAAACTCCTCTAGGATTGGGGAGCTTAGCTTCTCAAACACTCCCTTAAGAATGCCAGAGAGAAGTACTTGTCCAGCCATGACTACAACCTTTCCTTTCCAAATGCACCAGATAAAAGGATTAATTATTTGTGAAGAGAATGGAGGGGTTTTCAAGCTTCCATGTCCTTACCATGGACGAAATGCTCCAATGTATGAGCCATGTCTAAAATGATAGGACATGCCTCTTGAATTTGCTGTATTCTTAGATAAGACATGCCTCTTGAATTTGCTGTATTCACCTAAATTGATAAGACATGCCTCTTTAATTTGCTGTGTTCACTTTCCAATTCCCAATTTTGTTAGGCAAAGACGACACCACCACCTATAAGCGCCTTTGCATTACCACAGACAGAGCAGAGACGTGGCACTGCTTTAACTTGCCAAAGCCATGGAGGGTTTTTTCACACTTGTACATCAGATTTTGTGATTTTGTACTTCTTGGTTTCTAAATTTTAATTTTGTATACAAAAATTGAGATTTGATACAAATTATAAAGAAATTATCTGCCAATACAGGACAATCTAAATACATAGAACAAAAGGAATATATCCACAAAGTTTAAAATATAATTACCAAAATCAGACAATCAAGAGAATTACAGTAAAGAAAAATAATATAAATTGAAATGTTTACTTTAATAATCATAATATAACCTACTTTTTATTTCCAAAAAATATTATTAGTTTATCTAATTAAAAATGTATATTTAATGATTTAGATTATTCATATTACATAATATAAACCATTTGTAATCATGATATAATTTCAACCTTGAAGATACTCTTCCTCACATTTTTTCTTTACATCTCTCACTCGATTGTTTGATTTAGGTGATTTTTAACATTAATGGAATATATTATATTTTAAACTTTGTGGGTTAGCGTGATGATTCAAATGGGCAGTGGCTGATCCACTTTTCATTATGTTTAGGTCACCGATAATCGGCTTCCCAACATGTTCTATTTGTAATAGAATAGAATAGGAAGTGATAGGAACCTTCAAGGTCCTACACCAGGATTTCCCAAAAGAAAATGGAAAAAGAGAAAGCAAGAAAGACAGAAGCTGTAATTTGATTAACCAATTCACTGTCCCTGTTTTACCGATATAAGCCACTGCCTTACTGTGGATGATCCTATCATTCCCTCTTGTAAAACAGCTTAATCCTCTAGGTGGGAAGACAGAATGGAAAAGGCCTCCGACGGCTCTGCTATTCCTAAGGTTGACAACAGCTTCAATCTATATGGCCATTAGCTGGCTTGTACTGTGGTCATATTGTGCTAGATCAACCTTGGGAGATATTTTACAGCTATGACTTGCAAAAATGGAGTTGCTAAGCTTTCAACGGTTGGAAGAGCAAGGCGAGATTCTTGTCCAATTGCTTGAACTTTTGCCCTGCGCTTGTGGGGAGACATGCTTTCTACAGATCGAGTTTTGGCTTCAGTCGTTGACTCATTTTAGATTGCAATTCTGACCATTGGGGAGATCAAAACGTTGTAAAATTGAGGAAATAGATGAGGAAACAAGAAGGTAATTATTCCTCCAGGGTCTCTTAGACACCCTGTCCAGCTACATCATTCAACCATGAATTAGGCTATGGCATTCAACCATGAATCTAGCTACAACAATTAGCAACAGCTTAAGTTCAGCAAATGGGCTAAGCCCATTCACATTTTTCACAAGGCAAAAGCAATCGAGAGCCCTCTTGATCACCCTACACTTGTCACAATCCAAGAGAAGCAGCTAAGCTGCCATCTATTATAAAAAGGGGGCATTCCCCCCTCTCAAAACAGGCCAAAAACTCTGGAAAGGAGGTGTAGAAGCTGCTGCACGTGCATCTCTTCATTCCAGCAACAATTTCAGCAAGTACATTTGCTGAAGTTCCAGCAGCAATCACCATTATCCTAGCAACCTCCCATCACTCTCCCAGCAGCAACATCCCACCTCATTTCAGCAACTTCTTCAATGGAGTTTCAGCAATCTCTCCAGCAACATTTCAACAAAGTTTAAACTTTTGTGTGGAGCTGAAATCTAACCTGTTTTAGCAGTCATTACATCCCTCCTGAGCTTGAAGTCTCTTGCACTTTTAACATAAGTTGTCCCTTTTAGTTCTTCAGATTCCTTGTGGAGTAAAAAGATACAAATGCAGATTAGTGTGGAGTTAATATAAGAGTCCGATTCCTCATAAGAATTGAATTAGTGGCGACTCTAGTCAGCTAGGGATTCTACCTTGAATGTATATGGATTTCAGTTTTGTTGTACCCAAAATCAACACTCTTTCTGTTCTGTTTATAAACATGAACTAGTAAAAACATTATCCCATCTGTTTTGGATTGATTTCATCATGCATTGATGTCAGGATTAGCTATAACAATTTGTGTACATTTATTTTCTACCCATTTGCAAAGGACATTACTCTTTTGTCCATTTAGCCAATTGGTGTTTGGCCCATTGTAGCCATCTCATCCTAAAGAGGGTGCTATAGATTGTTGACTCTACTAGGGAATCTGAAGTCAAGTGGGGGCATTATGATCAAAAGTCCAAGGTGAAGTGCTTAAGCTTAGGAGAAAAAAAATCTATTCGAGGAAAACAAAAACATAGAACAAGCTCTTTGAACCACGCGTAACATTAAAGATTGCTAAAATCTACATTCTAAGAACACAATGCACTAAAACATAACTTTCATGTTGTTGAATTTTTATGATGAATTGCAGAAACTTGTCATTCTTAAAAATAGAATCATGGAACTTTGAGACTTGTCAGAAACACAAGGACCTTGCTGAACCAAGAACTTCTACAAGGAATGCACATTTATGTAAGGCCCTGAAAATTTTAGGCATGTGAATTTCAACTATTATAATTTTTTGTTGGTTCGACATGAAATACATTAGAGTATAATTAAATTTTTAAGAAATTTATCATGAAAAATTTATGAAATTGAGTGGATTATTAATATAAACATGAGGATGAGGAAGTGTGTTAAATAAGTGGTTTAATTGAAAAAGAAAATGGATTTAAATCAATGGAATGCCAAATGTGTAAATATGGAAAAATATTAAATTTTATTATGAAAAAATTATAAAAATGGATGAAATACCCATATTAATATGAGTATGATGAGGACACATGTTAATCAAGTAAAGAAAATTTAAAAATTATATGTGGAAAGCTGAAAAACCGAGTTGCAGATGAAATCTGAAAATTTTTAATTTAATCAAATTTAATTAAAAAATAAATGATGAAATTATGGAAACAATATATTTAATAGACGAGAAATTAATATGAGCATATAATTTATGAAATGGGCAGCCTACTCATGTTAAAAATAAATATTAATGCAAGTTTGAAAATTTAAGGATAATGCATGTGCATGGTTATACATAGGTTATAGACTACTATACATTTTAGATTATAAATAAGCAATGCAATACATCATCTCACATCTCTTTCTCGTGTAAGCCTTGCCTATACCCCCTATTCACGAAAAACTCCCTCCTCTCTCCACCAAATGATATGTTTTGGTGGATTTTGATCAATAGAAGTGACAGTAACATCTAATTGGTGGGAAGGGCAACTAATAACATTCATTTTCCTCTTGGATGAAGGATTGACAGTTAGTAAAAATTAAAGAATTGTTGCTGCAGGTGGGACCCACCAGGGAAATCCAAAAAATCAAGTATGACAATGGTTAATATAGATTACTAAGCATGATTATAGGTTGAAAACATGAAGTTTTTGCTGAATTATTATGCCATGGATTAACCCTAATTACTAGGGTTTGTTGTAAAATTTTTCAGATGGATTAGGGGCTATAATTAATGATGATAATGAGTAATTAATGTCTAAATAAGTTCAACTATGGATTGATTTAAATAAAAATGAAAATCAACATGTTGAAAATAGAATTTAATGGAAAACACCCTGCTGTCCACTAACTATTGGGGCTGATTTTGATGGGATTTGGCTAAGTGATTAAGCCTAATTACTTATGGTTAATAATGATTTAGTTAGGGTATTAATATGATAGCTAATTACCTCAAATAGATTGGAATTAATGCAATGATTAAGGTGAATAGCAAGGTATGAAAAAAAACATGTATATTACATTAAAATGCCCTATTAAATAGTCATCTTGAGCATGATTAAAACCTCATTGATTTTGTAAATGTAAAAATATGGGGTCATTTTTTTTATAATAAATGACAAATTTGCAAAATGTGGTAGAAAAATTACAACATTAACATGTCCAAAAAAATTCAGGAAATAAATACTCTGAAATTCGCTCGTTGCTGGTGTCCATAACTGAAATACACATAGTTTTAATGGCGTCCCAATTTTGACCCATAAATTGATGATTTAGAAAAAGTAGTAAACATATGAAATTATATTTTCAATGACATAAGAATCATTAAATTCTGAATTGATATGAGAGAATTATAGCTAAAATAGTGTAACAGTCTCTAAATCAATAGACGTTATCTTGTGGGGCCCACGAATCAAATTATGAGATGAATTAGTAACTTTGGTCAACATAAAAGTTGTAGATATTGGAATTATCTACAAAATGACATAAGAATCCTTGATTTGGAATTCATGTGAGAGAATTATGTCTGAATTACTAAAACTGCTCCTGAAAATAATTACTGCAAAAAGTGTCACTTGTGGGGCCCAATGACCCTATTTAAATATTGAATTATTATCTAAATAAGGAGAAAAAATTACTTAATTTGGAATTAATATAAGAAAGTTATGCATAATTTATTATGACGATGTCTGGTGGTGCAAAAATGGAATCATGTAAAATACAATGTGATACCTTAAGCTGAAAATTTAATCATTATGTTCCATTATATTAATGAGAATTGCTCATGTATATGTATATGTACATAAGATATAGGATTCATGTGATATATGTAGGATTTTCTAATATAGAGGTGACAAGTCGAGTTTGAAAAGATCTGAATTATGGAGCAGATTATTCTGAGGTAAGTAGGCTGTACATGTTTGCTTGTGTGATTAAGTGAGGATAATGATTATCCCTTGATTGATTTGATTATGTGCTTATGTGTGAATATATGAATTGACGATGGTGTATGTGACTTAGATAGGATTGTGAATATCCCATTTCTTATTGCATGAATATGAATATGAATATGTATGAGAATTGAGATTAGTAAAAATCCCAAAATGCCATGATTTGGGCATGTCTTTGATTGTTATATAATACAATGTTGTGATATTTTATCTTAATGTATAGTTTGGAGGGGAATAGAAGATATTCCCTGCTTATATTTGCTATTGTTATTCTAGTATATGGATGTCAGAATCAAGGGATCGTAGTTATCCTATGAATGTAAATTGTAATATATACACATGTGTTATGTATATATGTGATTTGGGATAAGTGATCATCCTAGAGCGTATAATTTGCTTTAGAATGTGTACTTAATGCTATATTCTTCATGCTGTGACATGTTGAGATGTTGAATTGAGTTTGAAAACGTATCTATTTGGATTGATGTGTGGGATGCCTTATAGATCACTATTTACTTGGATAGATGAGATTATGTTGATAGTGGTTAAATTATTGATTGCCATACAGTCTACTTACGGAGTCTGTTTAGACTCACCCTTGTTTTATTTTTTTTAGTTGACAGGTCAAGTCTAGAAAAAGCAAGATTGGTAAGGAAGTATAATAGTTGAATTTCTATTTTTTTTAGTTGTATGGTAATTGAGAAATTCTCATCTTATGTATATTGTAATTGTAATTAATTTCTCTCATGATGTATAATTGTAATTTATAGGTATGCTGATATAATAATAGTGTGATGTGTATGGTGTATGTGGAATGAAAATTGTATGGTGGTGTGGTGGATTCATTATCATCATGATACAACCGCGATCTTAGGGGAGCCTATGGAGTTGTAGGTATGTTGTATGGATGAATGGAGGAATATTGGAGTGTATAATTTTTTACTTTTATGAATTACAATGAAGAAAATGCATTTTAATAAGTATTGAATGCTTGTACCCTAGCTGGACAATTCCATTTTTAGGGAAGACTTTGTTTGATTTTCTGTAGAAATTAGGTAAATTAGAAAATGGTATCAGAGAAACCTCACCACTAGAAGTGGAAAAAATTATGGTATGATCATGCGTATTTAAGGTAAAAGATAAAATCACAGCCTTGGGCGGTAGGGCGTTACAATTTAGAACAAGGAAAGAACCTTAGGATAACCCCTATCACGCATTGAGCAAGAAGGCTCATACCAACAGTAGCACATCTCATCAAGGACATGATGTTTGGCTGAAAAGGCCAAAGACCTCAAACAATCAGACACAAAAGAAAACTTCTAATCATTCAATCTAAACAAAAGCAAATTGTAAAAAGAACAAAGTTTATTTGCTAACATTATATCCGGGGTGTTTCACATCTTTTTTGTAGGTTTAATTGAGTTTGAAGTTCAAACAACAATCAAGAAATTTAGCACCTTGCTGTCTAGCAACTTGAAGAAACAAAAGAAGCAGGAAAACATGTTGCCGACCTATGTCAAATCAACCAAAATTCAGAAAAACAAAAAGCTAAGTAATCTTCCAAAGCCTATATCAAAAGCACCTTATTGAAAAACCTCTAGACTCTAGCTTTTTGTTTTTTTGACTTTTGGCTAATTTGACATAGGTCGACAGCATGTTTTTTTGGTTCTTTTGTTTCTTCAAGTTGCTAGACAGCAAGGCACTGAATTTCTTGATTGATGTTTGAACTTCAAACTCAATTAAACCTGCAAAATAGATGTGAAACACTTTGATGTTAGCAAACAAACTTTGTTCTTTTTACAATTTGCTTTTATTTGGATTGGATGATTTGAAGTTTTCTTGTGTGTGTGATTGTTTGAGGTTTTTGGCTTTTTTAGCCAAACATCATATCCTTGATGAGATGTGCTACTGTTGGTATGAGCCTTCTTGCTCAATGCGTGATAGGGGCTATCCTAAGGTTCTTTCCTTGTTCTAAATGTGCATTCCTTGTAGAAGTTCGTAGTCCTTGTGTTTTTGACAAGTCTCAAAGTTCCACGATTCTATTTTTTAGAATTTCAAGTTTCTACAATTCATCATAAAAATTCAGCACCATGAAAGTTATGATTTAGTGCATTGCATTCTTAGAATGAAGATTTCAACAATCTTGAATATTATACATAGTTCAAAGAGCTTGTTCTATGTTTTTATTTTCCTCAAATATATTTTTTTTCTCCAAAGCTTGAGCACTTCACCTTGGACTTTTGATTACAATGCTCCATTGTAATAAACACAAAAAGAGGAACAAAAACTAAAATAAAAAGATTTGTCATCTGGAATGAATCAAATAATTTTTATTTTTATTGATGCCCTTAATTAATTACACTTGTATGTGTTTATTAGAAAATTGCATATTTACATCTGATGTTAGATAGCTTGCCTTGCAAGCTTTTTAGATAATCTATGTTTCTTGGGAGAGGCATATTCTTGATAGCCTCTGCTTTTTATGAATCTACTTTGATTTTTCGATAATGGACAATAAATTCCAAGAACTTACTTGACCCAACTCCAAATGCACATTTGAGTGGGGTTTATATGTAGCTTGTTCTTCCTGAGTCATAATAAAAAGTGCATAGATCCTTATAGTGTTGATCATGACTGTTGGATTTTACTACCAAATCATCGACATAGTATTTAACATGCTTGTGAAGAATGTCATGAAAAATAACTTGCATGGCTCTTTGATAGGTGGCTCTTGCATTCTTTGATCTCATTAATGATTTGTTACTCCAAGTTAGGTTTGAACTTCCTTGGTGCTTACTTTACTGGCCACTTGCTTGGAGAGAGATATGCAAAGAATGCATCACAATGTTTAGATCTAACCTAGACATTTCAGAGTATGTACATGTAAAGAAATCTTTAAATTCTTTGAGAAGATCTATTAACAATTGCTTTTCATATTCTGACAAGGATTCGGGGATGAAGGTAAGGCACTTGTCTTCATCTATACCCAAGTTAAACTCTTTAAGCTCATCAATTGTTGGTTGTGCACAATCTTCTAATCCCAATGAAGCTGCACTACAGGTTATTTCTTATAAGGAGGAATCGGAGTCATTGTCTTCCTCTCCTTCTGAATGGTCAGGGTTTGGTTCATGATCAGACTCATGCGTTTTGTCGTCATGATTCTTTCTTGCCATTTCTAACTCTGGTTTAAGAATTGATGGGTCATCAACGATGTCTTTGTTGTCTATATTACTAGGTTCCTCCGAATTTGCTTATGATTCTTTGTCATCGGACTTGGATTCTTCCTCTTTTGTTGATGTATGGTGAGAGATGAAAACCATATAGTAATGTGGAGAGTGGTAGAGCCTTAAGTGACGTGGTAGAGCCTTAAGTTGCATGGTGGAGCACCCCCTTGGCGTGGTAGAACCTTCTGGCCTAATGGAGCACCTCTTGGCATGACAGGGCTTTGGCTCTACCATATCATTGATTTAAGCAATGTATTTTGGTGACATTAATTACATTTTTAATTTGAATGTCCAATTAAAATTGTTTAGGTAGTTCATTAAAAAATACCAAGTGTACCCCATTTTTCTTGAATCATTGTCAGTGTGATCTGAACCGCTCCTTATGTAAACCAAAGGCATTTAATTTCACTTAGTGATTTTAAGTTATCCAACACCCACTTGACTTCAGATTCCCCAATAGAGTCACCAATTTGTAGTACCTTCTTTAGGATGAAATGGTTACCATGGGCCAAACACCAATGGGCCTAAATAGACAAAAGAGTAATGTCCTTTGCAAATGGTAGAACATAAATGTACATAACTGTTATAGCTAATCCTGACATCAATGCATGATGAAATCAATCCAAAACAAATGGGATAATGTTTTTACTAGTTCATATTTATAAATATAACAAAAAGAATATTGATTTTGAATACAACAAAATTGAAATTCATACACATTCAAGGTAGAATGCCCAGCTGATTAGAGTCCCCATTGATTCAATTCTTAAAAGTAATCAGACTTTTACATTGACTCCACACTAATATGCATTTGTATCTCTTTACTCCATAGAGAATCTGAAGAACTAAAAGGGACAACTCGTGTTGAATGGGCAAGAGACTTCAAGTTCAGGAGGGATGTAATGATTGCTAAAATTGGTTAGATTTCAGTTCCACACAAAATTGTAAACTTTGTTGGAGTGCTGCTGGAGAGATTGTTGAAACTTCATTGAAGTAGTTACTGAAATAAGGTGGAATGTTGTTGCTGGGGAAGTGATGGGAGGTTGCTAGGATAATGGTGATTGCTGCTAGAAGTTCAACAAATGTACTTGTTGAAATTGTTGCTGGAATGAAGAGATGCAACTGTTGGAATGAAGAGATGCACTTGTAGCATCCTCTGCACCTCCTTTCTAGAGTGGGGAGAATGCCCCCTTTTTATAAAAGATGGTAGCTTAACTGCTTCTCTTGGATTGTGACAAGTGTAGGGTGATCAAGAGGGTTGTTGATTGCTTTTACCGTTTGAAAAACGTGAATGGGCTTAGCCCATTTGTTGAACTTTAGTTATTGCTAATTATTGTATTTAGATTCATGGTTGAATGTTGTAGCTGGATTCATGGTTGAATGCTATAGCCCAATTCATGGTTGAATGTTGTAGCTAGACAAGGTGTTTACAAATTGCTCTCCTTTGCCAGAGGTGATTGTGTCAGCTAACGACAAAGTGATAGATTCTTGCTTGGTTTTCTGTTTTGCTGATCTTTCTTCTTCTTCTTCTTCTTAATTTTTTTTGACATGTTATAGCTTTGACTTCTTGCAACATTGATGTTTGAGTTGTGACCTGACTTTTTTGAAAGGATTCTTTTCTTATTGTTTGGAAGGTGTTGGGTATTGACTTTGTCATTAAATAGATGCCCTGCACTTTTGCGGCTTTATAGGTTTTAATGGTTTGGCTAGGATGAGGTTTTGTGGACATGGACACCTTGTGTATTCTTCTCTTTTCTAGTTTAGTCCCTTCGATTTTATTGAAATTTCATTGATAGCTTATAAAAATGGTGATGATTTCTTCCAATGTGAGGTAGAATCTTTTGGTAAGTCATTCACCGTGAGCTTTGTGGGGATTCGTAGCTTATGGATTATCTTTTTGAAATGATGGTACTTGAGAGTGGGTATATGCATATTCTTTTTTTTTTTTTTCTCTTTTTAATCATTTTTTGCATATGCTCTTTTTTATTTTTTTGCATATGCATCTTTTTTTTGTATTTTCTTTTCCTTTTTGCTTTTTTCTATATTTTTTTCCAAAGTAACAAGTAGGCTAATGTTGCATAGAACCTTGCGCATTCTGCAGCTTTATCGGCTTATACTTAACTTTGTCAAGGCTTGTTTATTAGCTGATTAGAGTGAATTGGTATTTAATTGACGATACCCTGCGCATCTTGCGGCTTTATCGGCTTGCTTCTGAGTTTGAACTTGTGCTTGACTTCATCAAGGCTTGTTTACTATTGACTGGAGTGGACTAACACTTGATTGATGATGCCCTGTACATTTTGTGGCTTTAGAGGCTTTAATTCTAGGCTTGAGCTGGTGCTGACTATCATCTTTGCCCCTTGTGTTGTTGAATTGACAAAGTGAGCACGTTGCGTGTGATTATTTCATGGTTGTATGTAATTGTCTCTTTGTTGGTGTGCGTCAATTGAATTAACTCATCAAGAGCCAATTCGTGCGAACAACTTGATGTTTGTCTTGTTATTTTTCGAGAGAGATTGAATGAAAATTCTATTCCTCTTTCTTCCTTCAATGGAAGATTTCCTTAGCCAGCTAGGATTTCTCAAGAAGAGGAAAAACTCATTTTTGCTACAAGCCCCGTAATGGAAAGGGGCAAAATGTTAACTAGGTAATGCTTGGCAATCTGCCATTGCTGAGGTGAAGTGGCAAGCTCATGAGCATATTTCAGAGATGTATTCACGGTGTAGTGAGGTTGATGCAAAAGCTAGTGAGACCACCACCGTTGCTCTGGTAGGTGTTGGTCGTTGGATCAGTTACCATTTTTTTTACACACGTATATTTTTTCGTATCATTCTCTCTTTCTCTTTTTTACATGCTTTGTAATTTTTTTTTTTATGTTTTCTTTCCTTTTTTCTTGTGATCTCTTTTTTTGCATCAATTTTTTTTGTGACATTTTTTTACATGCTATACATATATATATATATATATATATATATATATATTTGTGACTTTTGTTGGCATATATGTACATATTGTTTTTATACTAAACATTTTGCAAAAATTTAAATTAATTTGTCATGATTTTTAGTCCCATACTTAGTGTTCGGGGCAAAGAAAATCCAACCGAATCTGCATTTGCTTTTTGCATGTCTCATGGAATGTGCATGCTGATATGCATTGAACTGCATTTTGCTTGGGACTTTGCCATCATCTTCCCTCTTTAGCTACGGT
>JAYJMB010003109.1:0-14460 GCA_036873735.1 Pouteria campechiana
TCTTCCTTCCTCATGACTGTGGAAAATTTTCATGCACATTATGTCATAATTATGCAAAGTGTATGCAAATTAGCTGACAATATTGTGAATTCATTGAATCACTTTGATTGCAACAAGCATGTTAGAACTTGTTTGAGTATTCCTTAAGGTGAAATCCTAGACAACATGTTTACTTCAAAGTGATTTAGGCATTCTTTGATCAGTTTGAGCCTTTCAAGCTAACCTAGTACACTTATGTCACTAGTGTCCCCATTGAGCTTTATGAAATAATGACATGTGCAAGGCATGAGAAAAAACACAATTCAAATTTTCTTGTTTAGCCTCATTATCCAAACCTATTTCACTTGAAAAACCTTGTGTACTTATTATAAGACATATTTTACGCTTATAGTTGTTGATAGGTAAGAATAAAGCAAAAGAAGATAAGTTTGGGGGTGTGAAAAATTGAGTATGCTATAATAGATAAAGAAAACAAGGGACAAAAGAAAAACAAGCAAAGTAAAGAATTATATTTTGAATGGGGGGATCACATCCCAGGAATTAAAAAGAAAATAAGTATGGGGGTGTGATAGTAATATAGCCCAAAATTAAGGATAAATAGAGATAATCCCAACAAAAGTTAAGAGAGTGAACAATCTTGTACAAGTTTATTATATCTCTTATTTTGTTGATCTTTGCTTCCTTTCTTTGTTAGCTAAACTAAAGGTCCCATTATAGCTTAAGTAAGACCTTTTGATCTAAGTGAATAAGAGTTGTCTACATTAGTGGAGAGGGATTTAAAAAGCAAGCTTATGATTTGTCTTATGAAAATCATTAGAATAATTAGTTCACATGTTGTAAGTTGACAAGTATGTATGGGCCAAAAACGTGACATAGCACACACATCCACAATTTTCACTTCATGGTAGGATTGATGAAGTATGAGTTTCATGTAATATGTTGGAAGTGTTTTGACTAAATTCTGCGTTATGTGTACATGAGTTTGATTATTTGATAGAGAGGTTATTTAAATTGTTTCACTAGTTTGGTTGCTAATTTTGCTTGAGGATAAACAAGGATTTAAGTTTGGGGGTATTTAATAAGTGAATTTTAGTTACTTGTATTTTATATTTTCAGGCTTAATTCCATGCAATCTTTAAGTAGTTTGATCACAGTTTCAAATGTTTTTATTGTGTGTTTAGGTTATTGGAACAATGAAGAAAAGGTGAAAAAGCAAGCAAACATGGAGCAAGAAAGCAGTGACGAAAGGCAAATGAAGAAGCAAATGAAAGGAGCTGAAGTAGCAAAGAGGCAGGATGATCAACATATTGGCCCCGGCGGCACCAGTAGCTGATCAAACCGCAGATTAATTATTTTTTTAATATTCTTTTATTATATGGAAAAGTTACATTTTAAGCTTATTTTTAGAAGTTTTAAGGAGTCTTGGAGAGGGGAGTCTAGGGTTTTTCTAGGAGGCTACTCAGAGGATTTTTGGAGGAGCAAACAAGGAGATTCGAGAAGAGCAAAAGGGATTGTAGAAGGCTAATTGCAGTATGATGTTCTTCATGAAGAGACTATTTTTTATTTTCTTTATGAACTAATTCTATCTTTCTAGGTGAAGATGTAGCCCTTTTTGATGAACCTTATTATTTGGATTATTGATTATTTAATATAATTCTATGTTTTTATTCATGGGTTTTATTCCAATCTTTTAATTTGTGTGATTGCTTGATCACCAGTTTCATAAATCTTATTGATTGTCTATGCATGGTTAAGGCGCATACCTAACGTACAACTATGAGCTTCCTTGAATGAGAAAAGTAGAAGGTTAAGGCGCACACCTAATGTATAACCATTCTACTTGTTCATAGTTCTTAATTGTAATGGGTTTTCACCTCAATTATGTTACATACTATAGGTAACTGGAACAAATGAAAGCACTTGATTTAAACCTCCACACCAAACGGTAATAATCATATCATAGAAAGAATGAACCCCAGCAAGTATTGAATTCAATATCCAAATAGCAAGGGGAGTAATTAAGTAGTGAAATCTGAACCCTAGATCTTTGCCACTTGAGATTTATCCTATATTATTATATAGCCCTAGATTTTTGATTATTTCTTTAGTTTATTATTCTTATTAGTTCAAATCAACAATCAATCTTTTCAAAGTTAGTTTTAGGTAGTAACTCAATTTAATTAAATTAGTTTTTTATTTTGTGGGATCAACCCTTGCTCACGCACACTATATTGCTATACAATCGTGCACTTGTGAGGTATTATAATCTAAACCATCATAGTTAATTTGTGACTCATATAGAGGTTGATTTGGAGACAGTGTTCAACATGAAAGTTACATCCCTTCTTCTTATATTTCCAATGCATTAAGAATCACATAATTCTGACATCATATGAGAAAGTTATGGCCAAAAAGTTGTAGAAGATGTTAAAATCACTATTCACTATGGGAATTCATTGTTGGGCACTGCAGCACCCAATTTGGATGTCGTAGTGCCCAGTTGCTGCCCATTTGACATTCTTAAATAGAAAGTTTGGCATTGTTATTCCCAATTTGGGCACCACAACACCCAGATGTGTAGAAGTGTTGCATTTTTACAAGTTTTTGTATTTTTTTCGCAAAATCAAAGTTCTAATTTGAATTATTTAAAGAGAGTTACACATCCAAAATAAGGGGAATACAAATTTGGGGAAGGATCACAAAATTTGAAGCAATTGTGGTGCAAAGCTTGGAGGAAGATTCAACACTCAATTAGGGTTTTATTGTTCTTTTATATTTTCATCATGTTTAAAATACTTAGAATTATTTTTAAAATTTTTATGAGTAGCTAAACTCTTGTTTCAAGAGGAGAGATGAATCTTATGTGAAAATTTTGGTGTGACTAATTAGTTATAATATTTAGAGTTTTTATTGGTTTATTTATGATGTCTTGTTCTTATTACTTTCAATTCATTGGCCATTGTTATGTTTGAATAAAATCATGGTAGGCATGAATTAAATTGGCGATTCTGGTTCCGTTGAGAAAATGACAAATAATGACTTCATGAAAAGCTAAATGTATACATCAATACATGAATTACAAGCATACAAGAAGTTGTGGAATTTTAGGTAGCAAAACCCATGGGCATTCTGGGCCATGCGAGATAGCTATTTATCACTTACCAGTCTTCCTTGCTCGGTTGAGTTTCTAATTAAATCAGCACCATCGAATATCTGCTTAAGAGGTTAAAATAGCAGAGCACATCCCTATTTAGCATCTATGCAGCTAGGATGTCATCAAACCAAAACTTGTAGTTGAAATAGCCTTTAGCTGCGCAGTTGGAATGTACGTGGATGAATTTCTACCTACCAGCAAAGTTAAAGTGTCTCTTGCCTTCGTGCTCACACATGTTTTATCTAGTGGGTAAATGTTTTACTCGCATAGCTAGGATGCAAGAAAATGGCATAAATGAAGCCAACTCGTGAAAATAAGTTTGCCTCCATGCAAAATAAAGAAATTGCCCTATGCAACTCAAGGAAAAAACATGATTTGCATGAAGTCTTCTGCCTGTGCAATCAAGATGCAAATGCAGAGAGTTTACAAGCTAGATCATGCATTGATTTTTAGCTTACCTATGCAAGTGGAAACAACGCAGTTGAGATGGGTTGGGACTCCAAGCCACGTATGTGCTTTCCATCAGCACAATTAAAGCCCGTGCAGTTGAGATGATTTTTATTGCCTACTGGATCTTGTCTTTGTCCGAGCAAACAAGCTCTATTGTCTTTATCCACGTAGTTGGCATTGCAAAACCAAATTCCATGCAACTAGAATATCACCCATTGAACACTACCTTTAATTGCATCGGCAGAATGAGTGGAACTGCACAGACAGAGTTTGCAATTGGTGGGGTGCTGGAAAAATGAAGACGGTCATGTTGGACGAATTTCTACAACATGTCCACATCAAACATCTCCACATCCTCTTAATTTTGGGAACCAAGGCTTTATCATCTTGACTTCGGGAACCAAGGCTTTATCTTCTTGACTTTGGGAACCAAGGCTTTGATAAAGTAATATTAGATAGGTGGCACTTAATGACTACCACCCATGTGAA
Organism: Pouteria campechiana; assembly: GCA_036873735.1. Classification (NCBI taxonomy): domain Eukaryota; kingdom Viridiplantae; phylum Streptophyta; class Magnoliopsida; order Ericales; family Sapotaceae; genus Pouteria; species Pouteria campechiana. The sequence continues at coordinate 4,094 of JAYJMB010003109.1, forward strand.
TACACCACTTTAGGGGGCCGAGTAACCCAGTGTTCAATCTATGCAGCTGAATATGGTTTTCCAATTGAGCAAATGTGGCCTATTTACCTGAATGTAGAAGTGGTGCATGTATATTTTAGGGTGATAAGAAAATCCACATCATTTTTAGGGTGATGGATGTATATTTTTCATCCTATACATGGAAATTATATTAATTATGCAATTAAAGTTTAAGCAAATCTTAGATCCCAAAATGCCCAAAAGGATGAAGGTAGGCTCTTTTTCAAATTGCCCTCATGGGAGAAGGTGAGCATTCTTAAAATACCCCTAGAGGTGAACGCTGGCTCCGAGCCTATAAATGCTCCCTTCCTCTCTCATTAGGGGGAGAATTTTCTGAAGGAGCTTGGAAGACTCTTCAAGAGACAGGTGCCTTCCTTGATGCTAGTGCCTTTAGCCACTGGTAATTTCTTTAGTGCCCAAGGGCACTCTACCTTGGCCCCACCATGGTACACATGTGGGTCCCACCCAATCTATGATAATGGTGGGTCCCACATGATTAATAGACAATAGGGTAATGTTGAATTGGATACTAAAGCTGTTAAACATTAATTAAACCCTAATTAAACTCTATAAATGGCAGAGCAGCTCTAAAAATGCCCCATAAATCAAGAAAATGATGATACTATCTTAAATTAATTAAGAACTATCATTAGCATTATAGCTGCTATTAGTGTTAACCATGCTTAGCCTTATTAACTAAAAGTGTAATTAGGCTTAATTCACGCAACCTGACTCTATGACCTCTCACATGATAACGGCAGAGATCGTTAGCTTCCAATTTTCCATGGTATATTGGAAAACACCACTCACTAACTCATTCAAAAGCCTAAGTCTAGGACCAAATCACTGAGTCATGACTCACTGAGTCAAACCTTAGCAAATATTATTCACCCAGTCACCCAAAAGCCTAAGTCTAGGACCAAGTTAGAGTCATGACTCACTGAGTTAAATCTTAGCAAACAATATTCATTCAATTACTCAAAAGCCTAAGTCTAGGACTGAGCCACTGAGTCACGAATCACTGAATCACTAGTCATGATTCACTGAGTCATTGAGTCTTTGCAAAACTACTTCCAATGAGCTAAACTCAATCTACCTGGTTCACTCTTCCTAAGCTTCTTATAGGCAATGTGAGAAAGTTGAACCAAACCTAGGTTACCTATTTTCTTCTAGTATCTTTCAGGTTTAAACATAATAGAAATCACCCAGTCCCGAGTCCTTTCGAGATATATCAATTGGGTCACAAACCACCTACTGTCTCTATGGTTTCTTATGATCTAAATAACTGAAATCACCCAGTCTTGATTCCATCTGAGACAAACCAATTGGATCAAAACAATCATTCTTTAGGTTGACCAAGTGTCTAGTAACCCAGTCGAGAGCTATGTCATCCTATCTGCCCATTTGCTTGAGGCAATCTCTTAAATATCAAGTCATCGCAATGTGCTTGGCGATCCTAAAGATAGCACACATTTATTTTTGAAAGAGACTGTGTTTTATTTTTGGGTCTCTAAGATGCATTGTATTTTTTCTTTTAATCAAGATTTTTATCCCATTATGGAGATCTAATTACGACCACCTGGAGTCTAGGATGTGAATATACAATTTTCTAATGTACAAAGCAAGTGTAATCAATTGAGGACAATTAATAACAAAATGGAAATTATTTGATTCATTCCAATATGACAAATCTTTATGTTGTTCCATTTTTGTTTTAGTTCCTCTTTTTGTACTTGTTATAGCTATCTATTGGATTTTATATTTGGGATTTGATGCTTGGTATAGGTAATCCTAAATAGGATCTAGACATCATAACATGAAATTCTATATGACTTGGGAGAGCCTTTAGATTTTTGAAATCATTTAAAAGAATTACAAATCTTAATGCATTCTTACTCTTTCAATTTTTATAGGGATATTAAAATTGGAATATTAAGAGTAGATACATGACTTGGCACTCGGGAGAGGTAGTTGAATGAATTAGAATCTTCATTTATAAACCAAAAGAATGATCAATATATAATCAGTCGAAAACACCATGATTGAAACATAAGTGAAATTGATCCTCTAGAGCTTCTTTATCTTGATTTCTTTCCACCAAAGTTTGTTTACGTATACTTCTTATTAAATTTTTTAGTTTTTGATTTTTTAAATAAATTTAGAATTATTTATTACAATAGCTAGTGAATAACTAAATTTATAGTCCTTGTGAAGACAATTACCTTCTCATCATTCTATTATAAAACTTAATACCATACGCTTACAGTTGAATTGTAGTGAACACATGCCAATATGTATAAGATTAAGAAGATTATAAAGTTAGACCTAGTAAAATGTTTACCAAAATTAAAAATCAATGTGGATCATGTGTGTATGCATGTCAATTTGGAAAACTAACCAAAACTTCTTTCAAATCAAAGAATGTTGTGTCCACCTCAAGACCTCTTGAGTTAATGCACATAGACCTTTTTAGACCTATAGGAACCTAATGTTTGGTTGGAAAATAGTATGCTTATGCTATTATTCATGATTTTTTAAGATATACACGAGTATTGTTTCTAGGTGGAAAAAGTGAATGATTTTGTTGAAATGACAAGAACAATGCTTATTGTTACCAATCTTCCTCATAGATGTTGGGTCGAAGCAATAAACACTAGATGTTACATAATCAATCAACTGTACATTTGCACAATTTTAAAGAAAACTTCATATGAATTGAGGAAGAATAGAAGGCCAAACATTGCATATTTTCATTTCTTTGGTTGTAAATGCTTTGTATTGAATAATGGAAAAGGTGACCTTAGAAATTTTCATAGAAAAAGTGATGAAGGAATATTTTTAGAGTATTCTTCTTCCAGCAAAGCATACCAAGTTTACAACAAGTGAACAAACATTGTAGAAGAGTCAATCCGTGTAAAAATTGATGATACTAACTCTAGGCCAAGAAAGGTTGATGTTGTAAATGAGGATAATGAAAGAACTAACTTCTTTGAATCATCAAATAAAGTTCAACAAGAATTAAAAGAAACACTAAAAGTTGAAACATCACACCTTTCTAAAGAAAATAAAAGTCAAAGAGAAAGTGAGTTACTTAATCAATCTTAGTCAATACAAGCTCATAGATATCATCCATTAAAAGATATCTTAAGAGATGTGTAACACCAAGGGTGTTAAGTTTTTGGTAATTTTGTGTTTAAAACACTGCAGTTATTTCATGAGGTGAGGAAAACTTTATGATCCATTATGTATAAGAATGAATCATGAAATTTTTAAAGAAAGTTCTTATATAATGAGAATAATTAAGAGCCCATGTATTTGAACATGATCTAGACTTATTTGAGGGCAATTTTTGTATTTTTTCTTGATGTATAAAAGGGGACTAAACATGAATTTAAATGTTAAATTTGTGGAAAATGTCATGGTTAAAAAAAGCATGAGGAAAAGGATTGAAGCAAAGTGAAGAAATAAAGAAAAAAGGAAAGTATTGTGAAGTATTACTATGGATATTGTGCACCTGAATCAATATAAAATTTAGAGTTATTATGCCTACTACTTAAGTGCCATTGTGAAACAATTATTGCGAAGGTTAGTTTAGCTTAAAATGGAGTGATGATTACATGGTATGATCTAGCTAATTGAGGACACTATTGTGTGTTTTCAGATGTTATTGAATTAATATGGTATCATTAGGAAGAGGTTATATAGGTTTTGTAAAGATGAGTATATGATTATTGTGGGAAAATATTTTTGGTCATATTTAGATGGGCAAATGTTGAGTTAAAACATGAGAAAAAGAAAGAAGTTAAATGGAAGGAAGAATGGAATAAAACAATAATAAGAGGGGGAGGTAGCGGCATGGGCACTATAGCACCCAAATGAGGACCATGACACTGGACTTTTAAGAGGTGCAGGAAGCAACGGCCAGCAAATCTAGTGCCATGGCACCAAAGGCGAGGTAAGTTGTTGCTCAACTTTTTTGGCCCTTTTTGCCCATTTCATTTCATTTATTTTTTTTCTTCCTTTCTCTTCACACACCCAACCCTCATACCCTATGCCCCTTTTGGCCATTTTTCTCATGTCATATCTTAACAAAACACTTTTATTTAGGCATGTAATCTATTATTCACATGCCACAATTCAAATTTAACTTGCTTGAAAGGAGGAAGAAGCAAAGAAATGGTATTAAGTTGCAATTCATGGACGATTCTTTGAGAATTGAGGTTGAGTCCTTATTTAATGATGGAAGCCATGCTTGGGATTGATGTTAAGTTAGTTTTCCCCACCGAATTTATGAATTTTTCTTTGCTAGGGTTTCTTATATGTCATGAATAGTGATTTTTGGGGGGAAACGGTATGAATTGATGTAGATTCATGGCAGAAATGAGTAAAACATTTAAATTGTAAGTAAAGTTAATTCAATGTTAATCATGTTATAGAATACTTGTATGTAATGAAGATGAACTCCTTTTGAGGTATTTTACCAAGACATTGCAATTTTAGTGATGCTTATCACCTGTTTGATAAAAGGGTTAAATGAGGGAAATGACATGATATATTGATCTTATTACAACTTGCAATTGGCTATGAATGAGTCATTATCAAGGTGTATTAAATCTATGGAATGCATGATTAGGAAATTATTAAAGCGGACTGAAGGAATAGTCAAAATTAGGATGTTAGTAATTTCTAAAGAAGTTGCCTTGAGGCTAAATTGATATAGCTAAGTTATATAGGGTAAATGTATGCTAAAATGCCCTTGTATGCGAAACATTTGTAATTGAATCATCATCTATGTAGGGCCATTGGTATATGTGAAAGAAGCCAAGTCAGGGAACACGAAGATTTGATTCTACATATGAGGTAAATGGGGATAACGGACATCCCATGTTTTGTATGGGCATGTGTGAATTGAATGGGGATAGTGGATATCCGATTTGTTGTATGCAAGTATGTTTGATTATGAAATGAATTCTTTGCTACTCATATATCTACATGTATAAAATTATTGTATGATGTAAATGAATGCGTGGGTGATGAAATTATGAATATGCCCTGATAAGTGTGTGGATGGGGATTGAGAATATCCCAATAGTAGGTTATTTACTATCTTACGCATTGTATATAATGATGGAATGGGAAATATTCCATGATGATATACATAGATAGGATAATTGTATTTTGTTGTTATAAAAGTTGCATGGATATGTGTTATGCCTAAATGACATAGTTATGATATGAAGTGTCTGCATGGCACTATTATGATATGAGGCGTCAGAATGGCCTAAACTTGTTAGACTATGTCCGGTTTGTGATATGTAATATGATAGAATGGTATAGAATGTACATTGATATAATAAGGACTTGAACCTCATGACTACATTCTTAGGATTGCATTATGATGTATTTATGCATGTTCTGATTGTGAACATATTGTTATTTTACTATTATTTTCTTTTCAGCCTACTTACTGAGTTTGCCCAAACTCACACCTTTTTATTCTATTTTTTTAGCTAGTAGGTCAAATTATGGAGCCAATGGCAGGTTGGGGCCTATGAGTCGATATGAAGACACCATTAGTCTTAATATGATAAATTGGGATTGTATACCCATCATGTATTTGTCTATGATTGTATTAAAAGATATCAAATGTTGTATAATGAAATGTATTGGCATGTCATGTTGGTAAATGTATATGGTATTGTGAATGGATCTGTATATATTCTAGTTTTGTTTATTTCCATCATGGTGCAACTATGATTCTGGGAAGCTATGTGTAAGTTGAGCTAGTTTAGTAATTTATGGCTTTGTTTTATAATAATTGAAATTATAGTTTTAGATGATAGTTGATTGTACGAGTTTAAATCTAAAGATTTTAGGATAGACTTTATTAGAGTTTTGGTAGTATATTACCTTTAAAAATGGGTAAATTATGGAAAAATGGTAAAATGCATAGGCCCCTAGGCAAGGCATGATAAGATGTGTATGACAAAGTGAAAACTCATGGCTCATTTCAAAATGTCTGTTGTTGGTCCCTTATACAATGGTAGCTCAAGAGGGGGGGTGAATTAAGCTTTTAAAATTTTTTGCTAAAACAAAAGGTCAAAGTGCTGAATAAATAAATAGAATAGATTGTACAGCATGCAGCACAAGATTTTTGTCGTGGTTTGGCCCTTCCTAGATTCCTACTTCACTTCCCTGAGTCAGTTTCCTCTACTAATATCAGGTTCCACTAACACCTTGATCAAATATATGTTGGCTTTCCTACAAGCTCACCAACCAACTTATTGGTTTTCCAAGTTAACCAAAAACTTTTACAACTTGTTGGTTTCAAAGCTGACCAACAAACTTTTATGCTTTCAGCAAGTTTCCTACTTACTTATCTCAATACATAAACACCACACACTTTGCTTATGTTATCAAATACCAAAAAGAAGTATACAGATTAATGCCTCTTACTTAGGCAGACTTATACATAAATTCAAAAACTTTAAGTGATATACATAAATTCAAAAACTTTAAGTGATATACATAAATTCAAAAACTTTAAGTGAATAAGTAAGTAATAAGAAGAAGAGATTCAAACTCTTCTATTGAGAAGCGGTTTAGACTTTGAAAGCTCTGACAGAGTTGTTATCGTTGGAGTTAAATTTTGAAGGAAGATTTTGAATGGTCAAAAATTTTAAATTTTTTGTATTTTTTAGTATATCTTCTATATTTTTGAATGCCTCTTTTATAAGCTGAGAAATATTTCCATTACTAACTTTTGTAGACTTTCAAACGTTCCTAAAATATTTTCTTCATCTCATATTTTGTCTGATTTCTAACTTTGCAACAATTTGGTATTGGTCTGCCACTTTGTCACTGAATTTTCTTCCCTTAACATTCACATGAGTATCGAATGCTCCAAAGCTGCTTCTTTGGTTCCTTTGAAGTGGTGAGTGAATAGTCAATGTGTTAGAGAAATGATTTTTATGTGCCGAAGAACTGACTTTAGTTTCTCCAAAGTGGTAGAAGATCTTTTTACTTGTGATAGTTCTTTAAAGAGTCGAGTTTGAATTCTCCAAACCTTTGATGCTTTAGAAAGGGTGACTCCAAAGTAAGTTTTGACAACTTTGAAATTTTCTTGCTAACTCCGAAGTATATTCATTGACTCCGAAGTGTATCTTGATGATTCTGATGCATGTCTGGTTAACTCTATAGTATATCTTCATGACTTTGAACTATATCTAGTTAACTTTGAAGTATATCTTTATGACTCTGAAGCATGTCTGAATAATTTTGAATTATGCTTGAAGACTCCAAAGCATGTCTTATTGACTTTGAAAGTGTCTTAAAGACTTTGAAGTATTCTTGATGATTCTTAAGTATATCATGATGACTTTAAAGGTTTTCCTATTGATTCTGAAGCATACCATGACGACTCCGAAGGCTTTCCTTGAAGACTTTAAACTTTTTATTTTCTTTTTTTAAGTATATATATAATTTATATACTTAATTTTCATTAGCATTTACTTAGTTTCTTCTTTTAATCATCATGAATATTATTCTTAAGTTTGGAAAAATTTTTGCAAAATGCTCGAGAATGAATTGTTAGTACTTAATGTTTCACTCATGTCTTTGCTCATCATCAAAACATACTTGGTTAAGAATGTTCATCATCAAAATCAAGCTATTTAAGATAGTATGTTCAACATTCTCTCCCTTTTTGATGATGAAAAAATACTGAGTGATATACCTTTCAAAACTTATCTAATAATAAACTTAAAGCAACTTAATTGCAAGAATTTTAATGAAATTTTTATTAATTTAGTGTGGCTCTCCCTTAATGGGTGCACATAAATTTTAACTACATTTTATAAATGAAAATTTATACATTCAGTTTTTCTCCCCCTTTTTTCATAATCAAAAAGGTGGAAAGAAACAATCATGAATATCCATAGTCATTCATGACCAAAATGCATACATATAGAACTTATCATTGACCAAAAATTTGTAGATACAACATATGCTCAAAGTTAAGATTCTTTACATACATCAAAGAGAAAAATGCAAAAGGCAGCTATGTTAGCGGGATGGTTTAGATTTTCTCTTATAGGTTTTAGGAAAGAAATCTTTGTGAGGTGGAAGAGGAGGCTTAAGTTGAGAGGATGATAGTGTAGAAGAGGACTAGGTGTTTTAGGAGATGATCTGGGTCTTTTTGGTGGAGGAGGTGAAATAAAAAATGGATCCATTGGGATTACTGATGGAGGTTCATGGGTATATGCAATGGGTCCATAGTTTGAAACATAGATGAAGTCAATGCACTCTCGAAATTCTGGGTCTAGCAACTCAGGAAAGACTGAAGGAGGCCCTTTTAAGAGGTTTTGTGTTTACATTCATCCTAACTGTATACTCTTTACAGTATGTATTGATTCTAGAGAGAGAAACCTTTTTGTGTTCCTTTGGAGGTGGAATCTTTGGCTTCCTCCTGGGTTTGGAAGAGGATGGCTTAGATAAGGGTGTAGAAGATGATGATTTTAGTGTTGGTTTTGGTTTTGGGATTGTAGGAGCCTTTCTAGTTTTTGTACTAGTAGAAGGTGGTGGTGAAGTTTTTGGTTTTGGTAAGGGTGCTGATTGTGACTGTATCTGCCCTATCCTGTGTTAGATAGAGGTATCACTAAGCTAAGGATAAGGGAGTGAGATATTATTAGCAATTGCCTCTAGATTGGCAGCTTTGTAGAATGAGAATTCTTACTCAGTGATGATGAATAGTTGATGAGGTTCTGAGGGAGATGAAAATTTAGTTCTTAATTTCTTTGAAGTTGGGAGTAAATGGAGGAGTTTTTCAGAATAATTTTGGATAATTGATTCTCTATTATGAATTTGGATTTTGTGGCCCTTAGGAGTCAATGGAAGATTTGGGAGGAGTTAAATCCTATGAAGAATGTTAGGATCTTCAAGTTTTGAGGGTGAAAATTCTTATAGGAGAGTGTGAAGGACTTTGTGGTGGAGTTTTTGGAGGAGTGGGAGGTCTTCTTTACTCTGGATGAATTAAAGGTGTGTTCCATTATGGTGGAATTTCCTCAATCCATTTAGGGATTACTTCTCCTAATCTTACAAGATTCATCCAAGCCTAGTCCAAAAAGATAGATGGTCCTTGGGGAAGAAAATGAATTCTATGAAGTGGAATTGTGAAATACTTTCCATGTCTGACAATGGCTCTATTAGGATTAGAAAGGTAATCCTCAGGCAAGTTTGGAAAGACTTCAGTGATGGGAACTTATGGAGGTGGAACTGATGGCTGATGTGCTGGAGGAGGAGAGGAAGTGATGTCAGTAGGTTGACTCACAGGTTGAGCAACCTCTGGAATTATAGGAGATGGAGAATGTGAGGGGGAAGACATCATTATGATGGGAGAGTTGGTTCTGACTGGAGAAAAGTGATGTGAAGATGAAGAGTAATGATTTGGAGGTGGCAAGAAATGAAGATGATAGGCTTGACCTCTAACTAACTGTACTAGAAATTATAGAGAGTCAATTCTTTAGTCAATTTTATCAGCTCTCAAGATCATGGATGACATGGTAGTGCTAAGATTATGATCTATTTTATTCATTTGAATAGCTAGAGTAGACATATAGTGTTCAATCATTGTCAACCTATCTTCTAGGTGTTGTGGGATGGGTTTTGTAGTGAGAATTGATGAAGTGGTTGGCGTGGATGGTTGATGAGAGGGATTGGGTCTAATGGGTGATGGGGATCTGATGGGAGTGTGAGATGGGATGGTTGTTGCTGCTATAGGAACATTCCTTTCTTCAAATCCACTTTCTCTCAAAGTTTCCTCTAACATTTCTTTTTTGATAGTTCTTTGTTCCTCTCTTGGAACTCCTTCTCTTCTCTCAGCTTCAGATTGATCTTCTTTGCTAGAGAATTCTTTTCTTGCTTCTGCTATTGAATTCATGATTCCTTGTCTTTCTGTTCCTTCTTCTTCAGCATGTGAGGTGAGTTCTTGCCTTGTTTTTGTGACCTGTTCTATGACTTCTCCCCTTTCTATTCTTTCATCAAGTTTGGATCCCTTTAATTGAGTTATTCTTTTGGGTTTTTCAGTGATCCAACCTTGTGTTGTTAGCTTAAAGCTCATCATTTTCAAAGTCTTCTCATCTAATGTGTCTGTATTTGTTGGAGTTCTTCATTTTCATTTGAGAAATTTACTCCTACTTCCCTCATTACCTTGGTCAGAGCCATTCCATAGAGTAGGAAAAATCTTATGGTGCTCTTGATTAAATGAATGTGGTCTAGCATTAATTTGACTAGATTCATTTTTCTCTTATTCTTCAATGCCCACATAATTC